>JAABOM020047929.1:0-15948 GCA_011800125.2 Solanum clarkiae | reverse complement strand
ATGACTCATGCAATAACTCCGACTCAATATGGAACTTTTTAGCAACAAAGGGGATAACAAAGGAAAGGGTGGCACCCGGATCAGTCAAAGCATATACATCAAGATCAAAGATTTTCAACATACCGGTAACAACGTCGAGAATCTCACCAACCCCTTGCCTTTCATGTAGAGCATAGAATCAAATGAGCCTCGGAGCACTACCTTGAGGACCACCTTTACCCAATGAGATTGCATTTGCACCCCGAACCTTGCCACACTTTCTTGAACAATCTACTTTCTTATGACCAAGCTCCACACAACTATAACATGTACTAGTACCCTTCAAACACAGACCATTATGACTCTTCCCACATCTTGGACACACATCAATAGGAGCCACCCCATCATTACCTTGAGGTCTTGGGAAGTCATTGGCAAACTCCCTATCTCTAGCATAAGGAGGCCTTTAGCCTTGCGGAAGCCTAACACCCTTGTGGAACCTACCCTCAAATCGGGCCTTCTTGGCCTTATAACCACTCTTGTTTCTCAACTTCTCATTCTTCATTTGGTCGACATATGTTATCAATCGAAACAAGTCCATGTCACTAATAAACAAGGCGGACCAACACTCTTCACTTACCAAATCGAGACACCCTTAATGAACTTATTCATCCTTGACCTAGAATAGGCCACCAAGTGAGGAGCATACTTTGAAATTTGATTAAATTTGAGGGCATATTCCCTCACACTCATACCACTTTATTTCAAGTTCATAAACTCAACCAACTTTGCTTCGCTAAGCTCAAGAAGGAAGAACCAACTAAGGAAGGCCAATTTACATTCCTCCCAATGCACCACATAACTATTAACCTTCTCACCTATCCATTGATCAAAGTAAATTTGGGCCACCCCTTTGAGTTAGTACACCGCCAGCTCCGCCTTCTCATTTGGCCCAACACCCATGATAGACCAGATTTTATAGATTTCATCAGTAAGCTCATGTGGATCTTCATCCACCTTTGACCCATGGAAAGTCGGAGGATTCATCCTCATGAAGTCCCTTATTCTAGCTCCTGGGGTAGTAGCATGAGGGACTTGGGCCCCTTGTTAGACTTGGTTGGCCACTACTTGGGCAAGCATAGTTAGAGCATCCCAGAGCTCACCATTGATAGGTTACTCCTCGGGAGTTTGGGCCCATCTTCCTCTAGTATTCAGCATGATCTAGCATAGCAAAGAACAATCATTAGGGGGGAATACTTATCACAACTCTATAGCACGACTTAGAACATGAAGAAGGGAAACATTACCTAAAACGCCTCATAGCCTCCTATTCATAGTCATGAAGCACTTCACAACCATGAATAGGACTCTAATCGATGCGATTTGTTGGACTCCGAGGATCTATCAATCTGGTGCTCTGATGACAAGTTTGTCACAACCCAAGCCTAGGGCCTAGACGTGACCAGCGAATGGGGAACCCGAAGGAACCCTAAACAAGCCTCATAGCATATTATTTCACATCCTTAGTGGCAGAAGCAATATAAAACATCATAAGAAACATTAACAAGGGGAAATGGGACAAAGGGAGAAATAAAGATTGTAATACTTAAATAACATAGACGAGCCAAATCTCAAATATAATACATAAATTATACAACAAATACCTCTACATATATAGATAGAACGGGGGCCAAGACAAAGTCGGGCTCACCTTCATAGTCAAATAGAACATAAGATAGTGTCTCAATACATAGATAAGAGAAAAATATAAACCAAAGTCTTTGAAATGGAGGAATCACCAACAAACTTGAAATAGCGCCGTCTAAACACGTGGAGAAGGATGATCAACTTGGGCACCGGTCCCTACATGGAAATATCATATAGGCAACAATATGCATTAGTACGTTCGAATGTACTAAGTATGTGGGATGCAATGCAACAAGAAATAAGCTTCATGATCAACATTCATAACAATAGGCAATAGGCATAATATAGCAAGATGACATGTATGATCAATACATAAGTAAAAACATGCTTAAGTAACTCATGCTCATATAAGTTATCATATGTGAAGAAGAGACCAAGCTAGATTTCCAAGGTATGAACTCCTTGGGGTTAGTGATGATGCCACCCCATCACTTAGGTGGATGAGTATGAACCCCCTTCTCGGTTGTTGATTATGCCGCCCTATCACTTAGATGGATGAGTACGAACCTCCATATCGGTTGATGAGTATAAACCCCTATCTAGGTTGATGACGATGCCACCCCATTACCCTGGTGAAGATGAGTATTAACCCTCATTCTAGGTTATCCTGGCTCTTGTCCCCCGGATCAAGCATAGTCTAATACAATATTTTATATAGAGTACGTCATATCCATAAGCTTATTTCATCATCATATAGTCAATTTATATCATATGCATAAGATCTTTTCATTATCATAACATCATTCATATCATATCTCATGCTTTGAACCTTCATTTCCTCAAAAAACCATAATCGGACATTTTATCAAACACCTTGGGAGTGTGTAATGGTGGTAAAGAGCATGCAATTTAGAGATGAAATCATGCAGGAAAATCAGTGGTAAAACCTTTAATCAACACCTTGCAACACCCCACCAAATCCAATATTAGATCCAAGATTTAGAGCTTAAAACATGATAAAACAATCATACTTTTATGAACTAAAATAACTGTGCAGTAAATTTCTCAATATAAGAGACCCACATGCAAAATCAACTTTAAATCATTCATTATTAAGTAAAAAAGGGTTTAGGCACCATAGGTAGAAGGACCCAATAGTTCAACACCACATACCTTATCTTTTGGGAAGTTCTTGAAGAAGAATTTAATGGAGATTTGAAGCTTAGGTGAGATCCTTGAAGAAATCCTTCAGATTGGCCTTGAGTTTGAGACTTGAATTTAGGGTTAGAAATGAGTCTAAGTGTTTGTGGAAATATTGAGCAACATTTAGAAAAATCTAGGCGAACTAGGAAAAGATAGTGCAGGAAATATACCGGAGAGGTCGCGGACCCTCACTGGAAATTGCACTTAGTGCAAATTTCATAAATAGATTCCTTTGCTTTAAATTTGATCTCTTTACTTGTCTATCTAAAATTTGAACCGGAACCTCCTCATAAGTCAAGTTATCCTTAACAACACCCATAAAATCAAGAGGTACAGTAGCATTAGGATCACACAATATATTTTCTCAACATAGAGACATGAAACACCGGATGAACCAAATTCATCTCACTAGGCAACCTCAACTCATAAGCCACCTTGCCAATCCTTTTTATCACCTCATAAGGACCAACATATCTAGGACTTATTTCCCTTTCTTACCAAAACGAATCACACCTTTTATTGGAGAAATCTTCAAATAAACTCAATCACCCACTTGGAATTCTAGGTCTCTTCTTCTCACATCGGCATAGGATTTTTGAGGACTTTGGGTTGTCCTTAACATTTCCCTAATCATCTTTACCTTCTCAAGAGAATCCATAACCAAATCTGTCCCCAACAAGTGCACCTCTCCAACCTCAAACCATCCCACCTGTGAACTATAATGTCTCCCATAAAAAGCTTCAAATGGAGCCATACCGATGCTAAAGTGATAACTATTATTGTAGGCAAACCCAATCAATGAAAGATGGTCATCCCAACTATCTTTAAGCTCCAAGACACAAGCCCTAAGAATATCTTCAAGTGTTTGAATTGTCCTCTCAGCTTGGCCATCCATTTGAGGGTGGAAGGTCGTACTAAGGTGAACTTTGGTTCTAAGACCCCTTTGAAAAGATCTTCAAAAGTGTGAAGTGAATTATGCACCCCAATTTGATATGATGGATAAAGGATCCCCATGTAATCTTACTAACTCATGGATGTACAATCTTGCATAATTTTCATCCCCATATGTAGTCTTGACCGGTAGAAAGTGAGCCGATTTTGTCATCCTATAAACCACCACCCATATTGAATCAAAACATTTTCTAGTCTTAGGAAATCCAACCACAAAATACATATTAACTACCTCCCACTTCCAAGTAGGAATCTCTATGTCTTGGGTTAGGCCACCTGGCCTTTGATGCTCGACTTTGACTTGTTGATAACTATGGCAACCAGTGACAAATTTGGCAATATTTCTCTTCATGCCTCCCCACCAATACACATCCCTCAAATCTCTATACATTTTGATAGAACCGGGGTGGATAGAATAAGAGGAATTATGGGCTTCATCAAGAATTCTCTCCCTCAAACCATCAACACATGGCACACACAACCTAGCTTGGTATCTAAGGGCCCTATCTCCCCCTTGTGAGAAAACCTCTATCTTTCCTTCTTTCACCAATGCCTTCAACTCAAGCAGGGGAGTCGATCTTGTTTTGCTATCATCTCATCAACCAAAGAAGATTTAGAACCATCAACCACAATAACACCGTTACCCATATCTTCCAACCTCACCCACTATTTAGCCATCCTATGCACCTCCTTGGCCATCTCCCTTTCACCACCATTCACATGAGCTAGGCTACCTATGGACACCCAACTCAAAGCATCCGCCACAATATTTGCCTTACTAGGATGGTAATGCACACTCATGTCATATCCTTAAGGAGTTCTAGAAACCTTCGTTGTCTCAAGTTATGATTTTTTTGTCTAAAGACATATAGAAGGCTCTTATGATTGGTGAAGACATCAACATGCACCCCATGCGAATAATGTTGCCAAATCTTTAATGCAAACACTACAATGGCTAATTCAAGATCATGGGTTGGGTAGTTCTTTTCATGCACCTTGAGTTGCCTAGAAACATAGGCTATGACCTTACCATTTTGCATTAGCACACAACCCAAACCAATTCTAGATATATCACAATACATAACAAAACTCTCAAGTCCATCCGATAGTCACAATATAAGAGTGGACACAAGTCTATCTTTCAAAGTTTGGAAGCTTTTCTCACATTCATCAGTCCATACAAACTTCACCTTCTTTTGAGTCAATTTTGTCATAGGGGAAGCAATGGAGGAGATCCCATTCATAAACCTTCTGTAGTAACCTGCAAGGCCTAAGAACCTCCTAATATCCGACGGGGTCAATGGTCTTGGCCAATTCCTAATCATATCACTTTTTTTAGGATCCACTTTTATACCATCCCCCGACACTACATGACCCAAGAATGTAACCTCCTTCAACCAAAATTCAGACTTGTCATATTTAGTATACAATCTCTCCTCCCTCAATCTTTGCAACACAATCTTCAAATAACCCATATGCTACTACCGACTATGTGAATAGATCAAAATATCATCAATGAAGACCACAACAAAGGAATCAAGGTAGGGCATGAAGACCCTATTCATTAGATCCATGAAGATGGCCAGGGCATTAGTCAATCCAAAGGACATCACCACAAATTCATAGTGCCAATATCTAGTCCGGAAGGCCATCTTGGGACTATCACACTCCCTCACCCTCACGTGATGGTACTCGGAGCGAAGATCAATCTTAGAGAAAAAGCTAGCCCCTTGCAATTGGTCAAACAAGGTATCAATCCTTGGAAGAGGATATCTACTCTTTAAAGTGACCCGATTGAGTTGCCGATAGTCAATGCATATTCTAAGTGACCTATCTTTCTTTTTTACAAACAATACTGGTGTACCCCAAGGTGATTGGCTAGGTCTAATAAATCCCTTCTCCAAAAAGTCTTTCAATTGCTCCTTTAACTCCTTCAACTCCACCGGGGCCATACGGTAAGGGGAAATAGAGATAGGTTGAGTGTCGGGAAGGAGATCTACGCCAAAATCTATCTCTCTTTTGGGAGAGACACCGGGAAGGTCATTTAGGAAGACATCAAGAAATTTATTTATAACCGAAACTGACTCAATGGAAGGGACTTTGGACTCCACATCTTTGACTCTCAAAAGATGATACACACACCCCTTGGAAATCAACCTATGAACTTTAATGCATAAGATGAACCTATCCCTTACTGCCACATCATGACTTTTTCATTGAAGGATTGGTTCATTTGGGAATTGAAACTTGACCCTACGGGTTTTACAATCAATAGAAGCATAGTATGCATGCAGCCAATCTATCTCAAGGATAATATCAAAATCAACCGTATCTAATTCAATAAGATCACAAGGTAAGATTATATGCAAGATGTTAACCGAACAATTTCTCTACACCCTCCTAGCAACAATAGAGGCACCAATAGGGGTAGACACCTCATATGACTCATGTAATAACTCCAACTCAACATGGAACTTTTTAGCAACAAAGGGGTAACAAAGGAAAGGGTGGCACCCGGATAAATCAAAGTATATACATAAAGATGAAGGATTTTCAATATACCGGTAATAACATTGGGGAACTCACCAACCCCTTGCCTTCAATGTAGAACATAGAATCGATTGTGACTTGAGGCACCACCTTGAGGACCACCTCTACCCAATGGGACCGCATTTGCAGCCCGAACTTTGCGACAGTTTCTTGGACAATCTACTTTCTTGTCACCAAGCTCCCCACAACCATAGCATGCACTAGTACCCTTCAAACAAGGGCTATTATGACTCTTCTCACATCTAGGACGCACATCAATAGGATCCACCCCATCATTACCTTGAGGTCTGGGAAGTCATTGGCAAACTCCATATTTGTAGTATGAGGAGGCCTTCGGCCTTGTGGAAGTCTAACACCCTTGTGGAACCTACCTTCAAACTAGGCCCTCTTGGCCTCATGACCCCTCTTCTTTCTCAACTTCTCATCCTCCATTTGCTTAGCATATGTCATCAATCGAGATAAGTCCAAGTCACTAATAAGTAATGCGAACCGACACTCTTCACTTACCAAATCGGAGACACCCATAATGAACTTATTCATCCTTGACCTAGAATCGGCCAACATGTGAGGAACATACTTTAATAGTTGATTAAATTTGAGGGCATATTCCCTCACACTCATACCACCTTGTTTCAAGTTCATAAACTCAACCAACATTGCGTCCCTAAGCTCAAGAAGGAAAAACCAATTAAGGAAGGCCAATTTAAATTCCTCCCAAAGCACCATATAACCATTACCCTTCTCACCTTTCTATTGATCAAACCAAATTTGGGCTACCCTCTTGAGTTGGTATGCCAGCAACTCCGCCTTCTCATTTGGCCCAACACCCACGATCAACCAGATTTTATAGATTTCATCAATAAACTCTTGTGGATCCTCATCCACCTTTGACCCATGGGAAAATCGGAGGATTCATCCTCATGAAGTCTCTTACCATAGCTCCCAGGATAGTAGCATGAAGGGCTTGGGCCCCTTGTTGGACTTGGGGTGCCACCACTTGGGCAAGCATAATAAGAGCATCCCGGAGCTCACCATTGGTAGGTTGCTCCTCGAGAGTTTGGGCCCGTCTTCCTCTAGTATTCGGCATGATCTATCATAGCAAAGAAGAATCATTGGGGGGAGGGGATACTTATCACAATTCTATAGCACGACTTAGGATATGAAGAAGGGAAACATTTGCTAAAATGCCTCACAGCCTCCCATTCATAGTCATGGCGCGCTTCACAACCATGAAGAGGACTCTAATCGACGTGGTGTGTTGGACTCTGAGGATCTATCAACCTAGTGCTCTGATACCAAGTTTGTCATGACCCAAGCCTAGGGCCTAGATGTGTCTGGCGAATGGGGAACCCGAAGGAACCCTAAATAAGCCTCATAGTATATCATTACATATCCTTGGTCGCGAAAGCAATACAAAACATCATAAGAAACATGAACAAAAGGAAATGGGACTAAGTTAGAAAGAGAGTGTAATACTTAAACAACATAGATGAGTCAAAGCTCAAACGCAATACATAACTTGTCTAACAAACACCTCTACATACATAGATAGAGCGGGGGACAAGACAAAGTAACTGGGATCACCCTCATAGTCAAACAGAACATAAGAGAGTGTCTGAATACATAGATAAGAGGAAAACATATACCAAAGTCCCCGAAATAGAGGACTCACCAACAAGCTCGGAATAGCACCGTCTAACCACGTTGAGAAGGAGGATGATCAACTTGAGCACCGGTCCCAACATGGTGATATCATGTAGGCAAGAATATGTTTGAATATACTGAGTATGTGAGATGCAATGCAACAAGAGATAAGCTTCATGATCAAAATGCATAACAATAGACAATAGGCATAATATAGCAAGATGACATGTATGATCAATGCATAAGTAATAACATGCTTAAGTAACTCATGCTCATATAAGATATCATATGTGAAGAAGAGACCAAGCTAGATTTTCAAGGTATGAACCCCTTGGGGTTAGTGATGATGCCGTGCCATCACTTAGGTGGATGAGTATGAACCCCCATCTTGGTTGGTAATTATGCCGCCCTATCACCTAGATGGATAAGTGCGAACCCCCATCTCGGTTGATGAGTATGAGCCCCCATCTAGGTTGATGATGATGCCACCCCGTCACCCTGGTGGAGATGAGTATTAACCCCATTCTAGGTTATCCGGGCTCTTGTACCCACGGATCGGGCATGGTCTAAGGCAATACTTTATATAGAGTACATCATATGCATAAGCTCATTTCATAATCATATAGTCAATTATATCATATACATAAGCTTTTTTTATCATCATAACATCATTCATATTATGTCTCATGCTTTGGACCTTCATTTCCTCAAAAACCATAATCGGACATTTTATCAAATAGCTTGGGAGTGTGTAATGAGGGTAAAAGAGCATGCAATTTAGAGATGAAATCATGCAAGAAAATCAGTGATAAAACCTTTAATCAACACCTTGCAACACCCTAAGACATTCACATCAAAACCCATCATCATATCCAATATTAGATCCAAGATTTAGAGCTCAAAACATACTAAAACAACCATAATTTTGTGAACTAAAATCACTGTGCAGTAAATTTCTCAATATAAAAGACCAACAAGTAAAATCAACTTTGAAGGATGCATTATTAAGTAAAAGAGGATTTAGGCACCTTAGGTGGAAGGACCCAATGGTTCAACACCACATACCTTAGCTTTTGTGAAGTTCTTGAAGAAGAATTTAATGGAGATTTGAAGCTTAGGTGAGATCCTTGAAGAAATCTTTGAGATTGGCTTTAAGTTTGGGACTCGAATTTAGGGTTAGAAATGAGTCTAAGTGTTTGGGGAAATATTGAGGAATGTTTAGGGTGATATGAGGTTGAAATAAGGCTAAGTATAGGTGAAAATATGTTTAGGAAAACTTAGACCCAACATTTAGAAAAATCTAGGTGAACTAGAAAAAGACAGTGCAGGAAATACACCTCTCCAAGTCGCGGAGAGGTCGCGGACCCTCACTGGAAATTGCACTAAGTGCAAATTTCATAAATCGATTTCTTATCTTTAAATTCAAGGTTAGACCCTTGTCACACTAATTTGGACCCCCTGAAGAAGAATATGAAGTCGAATTTTTGAAATTCCAAATGAATTTTAGATATATGAAAAATAAAATTTCAGGCACTTCCGAGGGACATTTTTGGGCACTTCTTGGGGTCATTTCAATATCTCCTCCTAGGGAACATTTGTCCTCGAATTTAGAAGAGATATATAAGACAAGAATAATCATGAACAAATCAGCCCCAACATGAATACAACATTATATTTAAAACATCACTTTTAAAATCCTATTATAAGTGTGAACTCATCATAAATTGCCAACTTAAACATGAATGCACATGAATGATATAGGGGCTGAAATATAAGACTTGGAGTGGAAGAGGTAAGGATACCACTTTTGCATGTCCGCTTCGGCCTCCCATGTAGCACGTTCGACTTGTTGGTTTCTTTAAAGGACCTTAACGGATGCCACTTTTTTGTGCCTCAATCTCTTTAATTGTCTATCTAAAATCTGAAGCAGAACCTCCTCATAAGTCAAGTTATCCTCAAAAATACTCACAACATCAAGAGGTATAATAGCATTAGGATCACACAACACATTTTCTCAACAAAGAGACATGATACACGGATGGACCAAATTCATCTCACTAGGCAACCTCAACTCATAAGCCACTTTGCCAACCTTTTTTATCACCTCATAAAGACCAACATACCTAGGAATCAATTTCCCTTTCTTACCAAAAGAACCACACCTTTTATTGGAGAAACCTTCAAATAAACCCAATCATTTACTTGAAATTCTAGGTCTCTTCTTCTCACATCGACATAGAATTTTTGACGACTTTGGGCTGTCCTCAACCTTTCCCTAATCATCTTTACCTTCTCAAAAGAATCCATAACCAGATCTGGTCCCAATAAATCCACCTCTCCAACGTCAAACCATCCTACCGGTGATTTATAATGTCTCCCATAAAGAGCCTCAAATGGAGCCATACCGATGCTAGAATGATAGCTATTGTTGTAGGCAAACTCAATCAATGGAAGATGGTCATCCCAACTACCTTTAAGCTCCAAGACACAAGCCCTAAGCATATCCTCAAGTGTTTGAATTGTCTTCTCGGTTTGGCCATCCGTTTGACAGTGGAAGGCCGTACTAAGGTGAACTTTGATTTCAAGACCCCTTTGAAAAGATCTTCAAAAGTGTGAAGTGAATTGTGCACCCCGATCCGATATGATGGATAAAGGAACCCCATGTAACCTCACTAACTCACAGATGTACAACTTTGCATACTCTTCAGCCTCATTTGTAATTTTGACCAGTAGAAAGTGAGCCGATTTCATCATCCTATCAACCATCACCCATATTGAATCAAAACCTTTTCTAGTCTTGAGCAATCCAACCACAAAATCCATATTAACTACCTTCCACTTCCAAGTAGGAATCTCTATGTCTTAGGTTAGGCCACACGACCTTTGATCCTCGGCTTTGACATGTTGATAACTACGGCAACTGGTGATAAATTTGGCAAATCTCTCTTCATGCCTCTCCACCAATACACATCCCTCAAGTCTCTATACATTTTGGTGGAACTGGGTGGATAGAATACGAGGAATTATGGGCTTCATCAAGAATTTTCTCCCTCAAACCATCAACACATGACACACACAACCTACCTTGGTATCTAAGGGCCCCATATCCCACTTGTGAAAAACCTCTATCTTGCCTTCTTTCACCAAGCCCTTCAACTCAAGCAAGGAGGAGTCTAGATCTTATTTTGCTATCACCTCATCAACCAAAGAATATTTAGAACCATCAACCACAACAACATTGTTACCCCATCTTCCAACCTAACCCATAATCTAGCAAACCTATGCACCCCCTAGCCATATCCCTTTCACCATCAATCACATGAGCTAGGCTACCCATGGACACCCGACTTAAAGCATCCGCCGTAACATTTGCCTTACCCGGATGATAATGCACACTCATGTCATAGTCCTAAAGTTCTAGCCACCTTATTTGTCTCAAATTAAGATCTTTTTATGTGAAGACATATTGCAGGCTCGATCGGTGAAGACATCAACATGTACCCAATACAAATAATGTCTCCAAATCTTTAACGCAAACACCACGGCGGCTAATTCAAGATCATAGGTAGGGTAGTTCTTTTCATGCACCTTGAGTTGCTTAGAAGCATAGGCTATGACCTTACCATTTTGTACTAGGACATAATAGAAACCAACTCTAGATGCATCATTATACACAACAAAACCCTTAAACCCATCCGATAGTGACAATATAGGAGTAGAAATAAGTCTATCTTTCAATGTTTGGGAGTTTTTCTCACATTTATCGATCGACACAAACTTCACCTTCTTTTGAGTCAATTTTGTCATAGGGGAAGCAATGGAGGAGAACCCATTCACAAACCTTCTATAGTAACCCGCAAGGCCTAAGAACCTGCAAATATCCAACGGGGTCAATGGACTAGGCCAATTCCTAATCACATTGGTTTTCTTAGGATCCACTGTTATACCATTCCCCGACACTACATGACCCAAGAATGCAACCTCCTTCGACCAAAATTCACACTTGTCATATTAGCATACAATCTTTCCTCCCTTAATCTTTGCGACACAATCCTCAAATGACTCATATGCTCCTTCCTACTATGTGAATATATCAAAATATCATCAATGAAGACCATAACAAAGTAATCAAGGTAGGGCTTGAAGACCCTATTCATTAGGTCCATGAAGATGGCCAGGGCATTAGTCAATCCAAAGGACATCACCACGAATTCATAGTGCTCATATCTAGTACGGAAGGCCTATTGGGGATACCACACTCCCTCACCCTCACTTGATGGGACCTGGACCAAAGATCAATCTTAGAGAAAAAAGCTAGCCCCTTGCAATTGGTCAAACAAGTCATTAATCCTTCGAAGAGGATATCTATTTTCTATAGTGACCATATTGAGTTGCCGGTAGTCAATGCACATTCTAAGTGACCCATCTTTCTTCTTTACAAACAACACCGGTGCACCCCAAGGTGATTGGCACGGTCTAATAAATCCCTTCTCCAACAAATCTTTCAATTGTTCCTTTAACTCCCTTAACTCCGCCGGGGCAATACAGTAAGAGGAAATGGAGATAGGTTTAGTGTGAGGAAGGAGATCTATGCAAAAATCTATCTTCCTTTCGGGAGGGACACTGAGAAGGTCATTTGGGAGGACATGTAGAAATTCATTTACAACCGGAACTGACTCAATGGAAGGGACTTTGGACTCCACATCTTTGACTCTCACAAGATGATACAAACGCCCCTTGGAAATCAACCTATGTGCTTTAATGCATGAGATGAACCTACCCCTTACTACCACATCATGACTTTCCCGTTCAAGGACGGGTTCATTTGGGAATTAAAACTTGATCCTACGGGTTCTGCAATCAATAGAAGCATAGTGTGCATGCAACCAATCCATCCCAAGGATAACATCAAAATCAACCATAACTAATTCAACAAGATCACAAGGTAAGATTTTATGCAAGATGCAAACCGAACAATTTTTATACACCCTTCTAGCAACAATAGAGGCACCAATAGGGGTAGACACCTCATATGACTCATGCAATAACTCCGACTCAACATGGAATTTTTTAATAATAAAGGGGGTAACAAAGAAAAGGGTGGCAGACGGATCAATCAAAGCATATACATCAAGATCAAAGATTTTTAACATACTGGTAACAACATCGAGAATCTCACCAATCCTTTGCCTTCCATGTAGAGCATAAAATTGATTGAGCCTCGGAGCACTACCTTGAGGACCACCTTTACCCAATGAGACCGCATTTGCACCCCCAACCTTGCCACGATTTCTTGGACAATCTACATTCTTGTGACCAAGCTCCCCACAACCATAACATGCACTAGTACCATTCAAACACAGGCCATTATAACTCTTCTCACATCTAGGACATATATCAATAGGAGTCATCCCATTATTACCTTGAGGTCTTGGGAAGTCATTGGCAAACTCCCTATTTGTAGCATGAGGAGGCCTTTGGCCTTGTGGAAGCCTAACACCCTTGTGGAACCTACCTTCAAACCGGGCCTTCTTGGCCTCATGACCCCTCTTATTTCTCAACTTCTCATCCTCCATTTGCTCGGCATGTGTCATCAACCAAGATAAGTCTATATCACTAATAAGCAAGACGGACCGACATTCTTCACTTACCAAATCGGAGACACCCATAATGAACTTATTTATCCTTGACCTAGAATGTGCCACTAAGTGAGGAGCATACTTTGAAAGTTGATTAAATTTGAAGGCATATTCCCTCACACTCATACCACCTTGTTTCAAGTTCATAAATTCAACCAATTTTTCTTTCCTAAGCTCAAGAGGGAAGAATCGATTAAGGAAAGCTAATTTAAATTCCTCCCAATGCACCACATAGCCATTACCCTTCTCACCTTTTCATTGATCAAACTAAATTTGGGCCACCCCCTTGAGTTGGTATGCCGCCAACTCCGCTTTCTCATTTGGCCCAACACCCACGATCGACCAGATTTTGTAGATTTCATCAACAAACTCTTGTGGATCCTCATCCACCTTTGTCCTATGGAAAACTGGAAGATTCATCCTCATGAAATCCCTTGCCCTAGCTCCCGGGATAGTAGCATGAAGGACTCGGGCCCTTTGTTGGTAATTATGCCGCCTTATCATCTAGGTGGATGAGTACAAACACCCATCTCAGTTGATAAGTATGAACCCCCATCTAGGTTGATGACGATGCCACTCCGTCACCCTGGTGGAGATGAGTATTAACCCTCATTCTAGGTTATCCAGGCTCTTGTCCTCCCGGATCGGGCATGGTCTAAGGTAATACTTTATATAGAGTACATCACATGCATAAGCTCATTTCATCATCATATAGTCAATTATATCATATACATAAACTTATTTCATCATCATTACATCATTCATATCATATCTCGTGCTTTGGACCTTCATTTCCTCAAAAAATCATAACAGAACATTTTATCAAACACCTTGGGGGTGTGTAATGGGGGTAAAAAAGCATGCAATTTAGAGATAAAATCATGCAGGAAAATTAGTGGTAAAACCTTTAATCAACACCTTGCAACACCCCCAAGACATTCATATCAAAATCCCTCATCAAATCCAACACCAGATCCAAGATTTAGAGCTCAAAATATGCTAAAAAAATCATACTTTCATGAACTAAAATCACTGTGCAGTAAATTCTAAATATACAAGACCCACATGTAAAATCAACTTTAAATCATGTATTATTAAGTAAAAGAGGATTTAAGCACCATGGGTGGAAGGACCCAATGGTTTAACACCACATAACTTAGCTTTTGTGAAGTTATTGAAGAAGACTTTAATGGAGTTTTGAAGCTTAGGTGAGATCCTTGAAGAAATCTTTGAGATAAACCTTGAGTTTGGGACTTGAATTAAAGGTTAGAAATGAGTCTAAGTGTTTGGGGAAATATTGGGGAATATTAAGGGTGATATGAGGTTGAAATAAAGCTAAGTATAGGTGAATATATTTGGAAAAACTTAGGTCCAATACTTAGAAAATCTGGGCGAACTAGGAAAAGACAGTGCAGGAAGTACACCTTTTCACATCGCGGAGAGGTCGCGGACCTTCATTGAAAATTGCACCAAGTGCAAATTTGATAAATCAATTCTTTTGCTTTAAATTGGAGGTTAGACCCTTGTCACCATAATTTGGACCCCCTGAACAAGAATTTGAAGTCGAATTTTTTAAATTCCAAACGAATCTTAGATATATGGAAAATAAGATTCCGGGCACTTCCAAGGCATATTTTCGGGCACTTTTTGGAGTCGTTTCACATAGTTAGCCATGGCAAATCATCCATCTACTCCTTCCATCTGATGTACAAACACGTATTCTTCATTTGCCTTCCAAAGGGAGAAAAAGCACTAAATGAATAAATACAAACATATATGCACATCGAAAGAGGAAGGACAATAGGATTTAAAATATATAAATATAAAACAGGAAGAATCCAAACTAATAGACATAAAATAAATTATGCCCAATACGATATATCCTGATTACATAATTGATTTTGCTATGCAAAGAAGCAGGGAAAACAAAAAAAACTAAATACATACCTGTGAATTATTATGTAAATTCAAACATATATGAAAGAGAGAAGAGGGGGAATATGCTTTGCATTTTGAACAAAATTGACATATTTGAAAACGTGTGTGTTTGAAAACGTGGGTAGTTATCCTGTCTAATGATTATGCATACATTTTGAGGGGAAATCAAATTTTTGATTTACTTTTTAATTAAAAAAGCAAAATGATTTTAAAATTGTTAACTTTTTTAAAAAATAAAAATGCTAACATTTTTGTAAAAACTCAAACTTGTTTTTTTTAACTGTTAAGTACTTTTTTTCACACGGTAGTTATTTCTAAAAAATATATATTTTTTGTATTTAATAAATTGAATTCTTTAAAAATAAATATTTACATAAAAATTATGATTTCGACCAAA
>JAABOM020047918.1:0-15950 GCA_011800125.2 Solanum clarkiae | reverse complement strand
TAAAAGAATATTGCAGGAGGAGGGAAATATGGCTGCAGGAACTACAAAATGGAAAGCCCAAAGCTAGTTTTTCATTCACAATGGCTGAGACACGTGAAATATGTGCATGGGTGAAATATTTGAGGATCCCAGAAGGATATGCTTCAAATTTAGGCAAGCGGGCAGATCCGAATGAAGGAGAGTTGATAGGTATGAAAAGTCATGACTGTTATATATTCATGGAAACTTTGATTCTTATCTCTTTTTGCAATTTACCTGAAAAGATATGGAAGCATATTATAGAGATAAGTCTTTTTTTAAGATTAATGTTCTCGTCAGTTATTGAAAAGTAGTTTACACAGGATGGAGGAAAATATTCCTGCTATTATTACAAAATTGGAGAAAGACTTTCCATGTGGTTTCTTCGATGTGATGGAGCATCTTCCAATCCATATTTTGAAAGAAGTCTGCATTGGTGGTCCTGTTCATACACAGTGAATGTATCCATTTGAAAGGTAATGATTATTCTTATATAAGTAATTAAATCTTTGCGTAATCCAATCATTCGTTAATATATTTGCATGCTTACATACATATATACAGAAAAATTGGAGGTTGCAAACAATTAATTAAGCAGAGGGGATAGATTGAAGGGTCAATTGTGCAAGCTAATTTTGCGAGAGAAATTGGTGGTCTTTACTCCTTTTACTTAAGGGATGAAGTTCCTTGTAGAAGTAATAGGCCAACTCGCAATGATGAGGGTGATAGTGATCCTATGTTTCCACCTATTTCAATTTTTAATCAAAGTGGACGAGGATCTAAAAGGCCTGGAAGACAAAGCCTCACTAGTATGAAATATTAATCAGCTAGGACCCATATTTTGCTTAATTATCCCGAAATTCAACCATATCTTGAGTAAGTGTTAAATTATGTTAACTTCAAATTATAAAGTTAAAATTGAGAACTAACTCACAAAAGTGTAGTTTTCAATAATAGCTTGTTTGTAAATACATAGGGCAATGAAGCTATATATACAAGATTGTCAACATGGTTAAAGAGTTATGTAAGTGTGAAAGTTTAAACATATTAAATTGATAAGTATAATGTATTCATTTTACACCTAATTGTATTATCTTTAATATAATCTGTAGGTTTATGATGAATACTCAAACATCGAACATTCACCATTTTGAGAGAGATCGTACTTGGGCATGATAATCAAATTCATACACTCCATAAGTACTGTGTGAATGGTTTTAATTTTCAAACTAAGGAAGTTTCTATGCATAAAAAAATCAATAATAGTGGTGTGTATGTTCAAGGTGATATCGACGTTAATGGACATACTATTGAATATTTTGTTGTCATTCAAGAGATTGTTCAACTAAGATATTCAGGTTGGCCTAAGAAAAAGATTATATTGTTCTGGTGTAACTGGTTTGATTTATCACAAAAAGGTACAAGGGTGGACAAACAACATAACTTTATTGAAGTTAAACACACCAGACAATACGCAAATTATGACCCTTTTATCATTGACCAAAATGCTAAGCAAGTCTATTATGCTCCATATCCATTGCGTGGAGATAAGGCTGATTGGTGGGTTGTTATTAAGACAAACCCTATGGGAAGAATAAAAATTGAGATTGTGTTAGATATGGCATACCAAAATGTTATTGCACTTGTTCAACAACAAGTTGATATTGAGTTGAAAACCACACTAGAACATCCTCAACACATACTAGAAGAGGTTTTTGATGATGAGCTTGTGATACCAAATATTGAGGAAGAAGTAAACGAGGAATATGAATCATTTGAGGAGGAGAAACTGCAGGACATAACATATGAAACAACTGAGGAGGAAGAATCGGTGGATAATGAAAATGAAAGAAGCAAGGAGGAATAGAGCAATATATTATAACTAGTATGTACGTTATTTATTGTACTAACATTAAATTTATTTAATTTTTTTCATATATCAAATTATTACTTTACATACAGATGTCATCTGGTGGTGATGGTGATAGACCTCGAGATCATCTTGGGGCAAGCAGTTCTAGTATGGGAAGGAAGAAAATTCCTAGGAAACATATTGATCCAAGGGATATTCCAAGACATATTTCATCTGCCCTCCGATCTCCACAGTCGTGCAACTACTTCTCCTACTATTGATGTTGTTTCTCTAAGGACTATGGATCCTATGATTTACCATAGTCAGTTTTAGAGACCACGCGACGCTTCCTCATCACAGCCCAGGTTCACTTCATATGACCAGACCATCCCACTACCCACAGTGATTGTTCCATGACCTCACAGATTATCATCTTCGGGTACTCTATCTCCCAGTGTTCAGTCTCTTCAACTCAGTCTTCTCACCTATCATCCCTCAAAATTAGAGACTCTAGTAATGAGGTTGTCACTCCTCTATTTACTTATTATAATGTGTATCCTTCTGCATCAGCTTCACCTGCTTCTGCAGCTATTTCTCACGAAAAGTACAATATCGTCATTACAACCACATTTGAGAGGAGAGCGAGCGTTAGACTATCTACCTGGCTCAAGAAATCGCGGGATGATGGAAAGCCCAGAGGTTGGTTGCAGCCACACATATATGAGGAGTTGCGTCGGTATTAGGACACCGACAAATTCAAAGCGTTGTTTGTCCAAGCAAAAAAGGCTAGAGGGGGTCTGAAGGGTGACTCGTTGCATACCGGAGGTGCAAAGAGTGTTGGGACTATTTCACAGGAGATGGTAAGCTTTCTAAATTTAAAGTTTAAATTCGTAATCTTAAATACTTTTTTGATTAAATATTATTTTATTAATTATAGTATTATTTTTTACAGGAGCAAGAAATGGGATAAGTTCCATTTCAGCATGAGATTTTCAAGAGAAATCATATTAGAAAGAAGGATAATGAGTCAGAGACGGATGTGTGGGTCGAGCAGAGGGCCGAACAAGCTTATGTAAGCTTCTTAACACTTATATACACACACACACACACACACACACACACACACATATATATATATATATATTCATGATCTTGGAGATGATGTACAACTTACGCCTGAACGGTCTGACCAAATTTAGACTGAGAAAGTAGTGGGCGGGAGCTACAAAGGTCATTATATGGGATGGGCTCTAGGAATGACATACGATGAATCTAATAAGGTTTAGAAGACATTGGATTGCCAAGATAGGCTGAAGCCTTTGACCAAGTTCAGTTGGCTGCCATGTCTCAGAAAAATAGAACAACTTTCAAGTGCATTCGTAGCTCTGAGGCAAGGATGGGTGAGCAACAAAATGAAGTTGTTCAAATCAAAGAACAAGTGTCAACCTCGCCTGTAGGCCTGTACCGCATCCTTCCACTCCCGAATATGAAGTGATGATGATAAGTTTGTTGAGAATAGTCCCTAGGTTCCTTTTAGTTTTTCTTTTGCAAATTTAGTTATGTTTGGACACTTCAGTTATATTTGGGAGACCTTAGACTATTTTGATGAACTTTATGTTGGTTTATAAGATTGTAGTTGTTGGATTTTAGTCGTTTTTAATGTTTAGTTTTGATTGTGTTATGTATTTTGTATGTTGAACTTGTTGTTGTTGCTGTTGGATAACTTCTTTGGATTAGGATTGAATTATTTTTTGAATTACAGGTGGGTAGCAGAAACTTCAGGTTTTTGCTGTCAAAAAAATATAGAAAAACGATAGACAGAGCCCCTACTTTCGTCGCTTTTTAAAAATAATTTTAATTTCTTTTTTTAAAAAAGCGACGGACAGGGACCCCAGTCTATTACTTTTTAAAATTTTATAATTGATTTTTAAAATAAGGCGACAGACAAGGACCCCATGTCCACTGCTTTTAATTTTTTTAAAAAAATAATTTTTTTGAAAAGTGACGGACAGGGACTCAATGTCCGTCGCTTTTTTAAAATTTCTTTTAATTTTTTTTTCAAATTGCGATGGACAGTGACTCTATGTCCGTTTCTTTTTTTAAAAAAATTATTAAAAAAATGATGAAATACGAAAAGTGACACAATCCGTCGCTTTTCTGTGAAGTCTTGGGAGGGTAGCCTAGACGTGACTGACATCGGAGTCTATTGCTAGCCCACAATCGAACCAACTAGTTTCATTGCATTTGTTCAATCAACTCATTTGCGGAAGATATAAAGAGAATAACAACTATCAGTGAGCTATCACAATCCCTATCACAATAAGTACGAATATAAGCAACTCAATAGAAATGAGGAGTGGGAAAAATGTCAATCCCGACCTCGACTACCAACAATCTATGTCTATGAAGCCTCTATAGCTATCCTCTAAGAAGGTACCATGACAGGCCATGACTATCAAGTCTATTAAATAAATCTAAATAAATGAAAGATAAAAATGTCTTTCGAAAGCAAGGGAGGACTCACCAAGTCTCTGTTTGGGATCTGCGAACCTCAACGATTATCCTGCTGATGTCCTCTGTCTAAAGAATCTGCATCATGAAACGACACAGCGCTAAAGGAGCGTTAGTACGTGAAATGTACTGTATGTAAAACTGGCTAAAGTAAACAATATATATGATATCAGTTCATCAATCGCTCATCCTCAACTCAGAGTAAAGGACAGGACTTTATCACCTTACTATCCTTCAAGACATCATACAATCATATCAACCTCAGAGTACTATCAACAAGGAACCTATCCAGGAGTTTCTATAGCCGACAACCACCACCTATGAGTAAGTGGTGATACAACGAAGAGATGTTGTTACCGCACCCGTCCAGTACCTTGTCGGGATAAAGGATGAGTCTGTCAGGGATCCCAAAGAAGTCTGTCATGTCCTCTACGGGACAAAGGAAACATCCGCTTTCACGGTCCAATCCTCTCCAAGCTGGCCACATAATTAATGAGTGCGAGTGGCACTAACTCTTACCCATGTCGGTGCTAATACCCATCACATGACTTAATATTCTCATAAGTCTATCAATGTCAGGCTGGTTATACAACCAACCCCCCTCTCAGGAAGGGACTTTGTATCATCTATTATTCTATCAACTCAAGAAAGAGGTTCTTCCTTTCAAACTCTATCTTAGTCTCATTTAAACCTCAAAAATATTAACTTCATCTACCTCAGCCATCACAACACTTATCTTAAGACTCAGACCACAACAATCAACACATCCATAAATAGTCAAGGCCCTACTCATCACCCTAAGTTCATTATTGTTGTCTTTAACAAGGAAAATTATATAGAGTGAGCATATAATCAGTCAATAATACATATAAATAGTAATTTAAAATATGATGATCATCAATTTAAGGTAATATATAAGAACTACAGATAAATATCAAGAAATCCTTCAAGAATCTCAACTCATGACGTATCAACTATCAATTAACAACTTAATCTGTAAATTGGGACACATGGACAAATAATTCCATGTTCTGGTAGCCGTTAGATACCTGGAATAATGACTAATTGAGTTTTCCTCAAAGAGTCCGTACCCGAACTTGAAACCCTCCATTCTCTACTTTTCTTCTCTCAGGAGCTCTTATGTAAAACCTTAGAAAAGATGGATTTTTTTGAAACCCTTTCGTACGAATTAATACTTAAAAACTCATTTTGGGGATTAAAAAATGGGTTAGGAAGGACAAAAATGCCCTTCCTAAAATTAAAAGAAAAAGTTTGAAAATTGATGTACTTGTCCGCGACACGCCAGGGGTGTGGACCAGTACATTTTTGCTATTTTTCGGGAGTTTCAATTTCTCTCAATGCGCCCTCTCTGTGTCGCACCAGAGGCGCGGATTCCTCATTGTCTTAGAAATATTAGGAATTTTATTTTTCAACACAGTTACTCTTAAATCAATTCGAGATCATTTTCTTACTCAATTTGCCGCGTTGATCGCAAATCTGGTCTCAAATTTCCGATCGAAGGTTTGTAAGACATATTATGCGTACGAATACATTTTAGGGGCATTTTAGTAATTTTATGGGGTGTTACATTTTCGAAAAGCATCGAGAAAGAAAGCAACGAATTGGAATGCATCACTTTTCTGTCGATTTTGACAAAAAAGCAACACAGTCCGTCACTTTTTTCCATCTTTTTAGGCCAGTTTTTTGTGGTAAAATGACGCCTCAAAGTCTGAGACTCACCACTGAAATCTGATAACGTTAAGAAAAATTCTGCACGACAAGATCAACTACCACGTGGCAATCTCTGTGCTCAATTTGCAGGAAGAAAATATAGTAGGGGTGAGTACACTGAAATGTACCTAGTAGGTCTAATCGATTGGGTAAAAGAAATTGGATAAGCATGGAGTAACTAAGAGTCCCTATCACCTGCAGTGAGTGGGTTAATACGTAATATATATATATATATATATATGTGTGTGTGTGTGTGTGTGTGTGTGTGTATGTATGTGTGTGTGTGTGTATGTATTCACACAGTTATAAAAATAGTTAAAGATGACAAGTACAATTAATGATGTAATGCAAATGAGAGGTCTGTATGTAAAGCATGGGTTAGAATCAGGGCTGTTGCAGAGCTAGTGTACACATCTATCAAGCTAAAGCTACCAGATAGAACCTAGAGACGTCGCAGGCCATGTACGTGTAATTATGACTGCCTCAGAGCTGGTGTACACTTCTATTAAGCTAAAGTTATCAGATAGAAGCCGAGGGTGTCGTATGCCTTATACTGAAATCTCTCAAGTTTCACAATATCTCAACCTTGTCATCTTTGTGTAGTCAAGGGGCGGTACATATGCAGTATGAGATGAATGTATACTAATGACATAAATCAAAGTATATAACAACAATATAATTATTGTCACGACCCAACCCCAGGGCCTAGATGTGACACGATGAATGGAAAATCTAGAGACAACCCAAACAAGCCTCTCAGCATATCATGTACACATTCTTGGTTGCAGAAGCAAAAATAAGACAATAACAAGAGTCAATTATAAAAGGGAAGCGGGACTAAGGAAGTCTTAGATAATCATAAAAGCATAAGAAGAGTCAAGCTTAAAAGCATATACAACATAGTATCCAACAATAACTCTACTTTAGAATAGAGTGGGGGCCAAGACACTTCCCGAGCTCACCCTCATGATAATAAGTATCCAACATAAAAAGAGAAGTCTCAACATAACATGAGTAATATAGCTATTGTCCTCAGAATTGAGGACTCACCAAAGCTTTCTTCAAAGTATCAAACTAGCCATGTGGAGGAGGATGATCGATAGGAGCTCCGGTCCCTACATGGTAATTGTGGCACCCCATAACTCTACCCTTATATGTACCTATGTTTCAAGCCTTATTCCTATATGTTAGAAGTGTATTAGAGTCATAAGAGACCTCTTGTACTTAGACGAGTTCAAGACTTTCCTATAAATTGAATTTTGAGTGTTAAATTATGCATGGCTCAAATTTATATGACTACAACTCTTAGCAAACAAAGATTTGGAGGTTCCATAATATACCAAATGAGAGCCCTTTGATTTATGTTTCCAACACACTTGATTTCACCTCATTTAGAGTTCAGAGTCAAAAGTTATGACCATTTTACTGGAGACTGCTAGTGCAGAGTTGCACTACGAGACCTCCCTTATGGATCATAAGTCGGGGTACGGGCCGTAGTTCCGGCTCATAACAATTCCTAGAATCTATAAAATTGAGCCAAAGGGTTATGAGAGGGGTCCTATGGGTCATAATGGGGCCCATAATGAGCTTTTGACGGCTTTTAAGAAGGGTAAATTTTGTCCTTTCTCCACCCTTTCTAAGCCTAAGGACAATTTATACACTTGAATCAGCCCTAAAACATCTCAGATAGCCCCTTTTATGTTGAAATATTCTCTCTAAGGCATAGAAGCAAAATTCAAGAGAAGATGGGCTAGGGTTTGAAGGAGAACTTGAGAAATCTTCCAATTTCTTCCAAGATACTTCAAGATTCTACACTCCCAGGTTTGTAAGGCTTACCAAAGTGTAGATTTCTTTCTTCACACGCCCTTTTCCATTATCTTGAGTCAAGATTTGAGGAGAGTTAAGATTTTTGAGAAATTTCTTCTATTTTAATACTATATTCTTGTATTCATCATGAGGTCTTATTTTACATTACATTACATGAGATAATTCCTATGTTTTCATGAGCATGAATGTGAGATGTATACATGTATTTTCATTCTTGATGGTATGAACCCCAATTTACATGTTTCCATGGAATTTTATGCATAAATTGGGCATATTGAGTTGGATAAATTGAGCATATTGAATTAAGTGGATTGATGCATATTGAGTTGAGTAGCTTGAGTATACATGATCATGAGGAGTATGTTACATTGAGTCACATACATTATGATATATGATGTCTTGATTATATTGCATGATGAGTTAATTGAATTAGTCTAAATGACCGTTTGAGTCTTAGCCTATTTAATCATTTGTGTTGATTGATTAAATTATTGAGTTTAGTTATGAGTTGATGATGAGTTGAGTTATGATGATGATGAGTCGATAATGAGTTAATTGATGAGTTGAGCATGTTTTAGTCTTGAGAGAAGTTCGAGCATCGAGTAGGGAGCGAGTATACTTCTACTTTAACCCACAAAACTACATTGCCAGTGTAGGATAGTTGTTACAGCTAGTCTGATGGCTCTTGCGCTGTAAGTGGACACTTATTATGGATCTAAGAAAGAGATGATCGCACTTTTTCGTGGCAAGTTAAGAGCGGGCATGGCAACGATGCTGATTCATTATGCATCACCTAACTTAAGGTGGTGGAATGAGGATGTCAGTTAAGAGAAACTCCCAAGTAACATTGATTCAGCATGAAATTTCAAAATGGGCATATTATACTGAGATTATTTTAAAACCATGATTTAATCTAAACTTGCGCAAAATGACTTGATCGTGAACATTGAGTCGAGATGACTGAGTCAAACTTTATTTCTCCTTGAGCTATTTTACATACCAGCATATCCCATGTATTGATGTCCATTTTAGGCTTGCATCATTTTATGATGTAGATACAGCTGATAGAGGGCTTCTAACACGCATCATTGAGGTCCGGATCAATACATTCCTCGAGCTTAGTGAGCCCTCCTAGTATCCTGAGAGAGCTATTTAATCTTTCATTATTCTTGATACTTTCCTTTCTTTGATAGAGTGTCCATGGCCTGTCATGACACATTTCTAAACTGATAAGTAGAGGCTTCATAGACATTTGAGTAGACGTTTTGGTTGAGTCTCTGTATCTAAACTATTTTCACTGATACTACGATAAAGTAGAGTTATTTCTATATGTATGTATATGCATATATGTGATGCTTATTTATTGAATTATTCTTCCGCTCTTGAGTTTGATATGACAACGAGGCAAAGTGGTTCTCTCGAGGGCTAGCGATGGTCTCCGAGTGTCGGTCACGCGAAGGGTACCCTCTCGGGACATGACAATAATATCATGTAAGCATAGAGTATACGTTATTACTTGGAATATACTAAGTATGCGGGATGTAATACAACAAGAATCATAAGTATACTAGTCAAGATGCATAATCATAGTCAATAGACATGAGTTCAATATGACATGTATAATAAATATTTAGTTGTAACATGTTTGAGAAGAATCATGCTCACATAGCTTGCTCAACTTAATAAAGTGGTATGCAAAGTCCATCCAAATACCTTGAACTAGAGGGTGAGGTATACAACATAGTTCATAACCCCTTCTAGTAGGTAATGGGTAGTACATGAGGGTGAGACATACAACATAGTTCATAACCCCTTCATGTAAGTATAGGATAAATCATAACATTAAACCGTACATGAGGGTGAGACATACAACATAGTCCATAACCCTTTCATATAGGTAGTGCATAGTAATATAATCATACATGAGGGTGAGGCACACAACATAATTCATAACCCCTCCATGTATACATTTGCCTTATACTAGAAGATGAGGCATACAACATGGTTCATAACCCTTTCTAGTGGGCTTCATAATCCACAAACATATAAACATAGTGTAAGAGCTTATTAATGACTTGAGAATTCTTGTCATGTAGTTTCATCTCAAACACATAGTGGGTTCATAGTTCAAAATCATGCAACTCTAGAGTAAAACGAGAAGAGTAAACTCAATTTAAATCAATCCACCAATATTGTAGTAAAACCCTCATTTAGGGTATCTTGAAATTCACCTCAAACCTTACAATAGTTCATAATATTCATAGTTCATATCATGCATAACTTCAACGGGTATAAACCAAATCATAGTATGATATTAATATAGATATTCATGCATAATCAATCAATACTTGATAAACTCCAACATGATTTATGTTCATAACTCATAATAAGAGATACCTATAGGTAATACAACTTGAAATCATGCAATCTTTATAAAAAGAGAAGGTTAGGCTCCATGGGTGAAAGGACCCATGGATGAAGACCCACATACCTTAAACTTTAAGTTTCTTGGAATGAACTTGAAGGAGACTTGAAGCTTGAGATGGGTTCTTGATTTCCAAAATTGAGCTTGAAATCCTTGAATTTGAATGAGAGATTTGCTAAATTCTTGGACAGGTTTTAGAGAGGGTTTTGTGAATTCTAAGTATGGAAGATTTCACGTTTAAATGCGCACTGGGTTATGACCCCAATGCTCTTGGACAAAATAAGACAACTGAGGAAAATCCTACACTAGTTCGCATCCAGTCCGCAACGCGGACCAAATGCGAAGCAACAACAACACTAATCCACGCCCAAGCCACGTTGCGCCTGGGGCATGGATGCTCTCTCGATATAAAAAATTAGCAAAAATTATTTTTCGCTATGGGTTTTATAAAATTTGGGTTATACCTATTTCCCACTCAATTTTGCCCCCTGATCAAGAATATGAAGTTGGATTTTTGAAATGACACATAGATTTTAAAATATATAGAAATTGAAATTATGGGACATTATGAAGCACATGAGGGGTGGTTCAATTCGAATTACGATAAATAACCATCATAAAATTAGGGTGAAACACCCCTCATATTCTTCAGAACGACCCATAGTTGTATTTTCCTGATATCTAAAAAATTGTGCGTAATTTTAAAAATATAAATTCATATTCTTGATCAGGGAGAAAAATTGAGTAGAAAATGGGTAAAATTCGGATTTTAGAAGACTCGTAGAGAAAAATAATTTTTGCTAATTAACGATATCTAGTGTGTATCCGCGCCCCGGCGCAATGTGGCATGGGCGTGGACTAGCACAACTGGTCCTTCGCGTTTGGTCCGTGTCACGGACTAGACATGGACCAGTGTAATTTTTCCCCGGTTTTTCATATTTCGTCTAGGGGAATTGAGGTAATAACCTAACACCCATTTAAACGTAAAATCCTCCATACTTAGTCATTTTTCAACTCTAAATTCACAAGATCCTCTCTAAACCTCTCCAAAAACATCACCAAATCCCTTATTCAAATTCAAGGATTTCAAGCACAAATTTTGGAACTTAAGGAACCATCACTAGCTTCAAGTCTTCCCCAATTCTATTCCAAGAAATTCAAGGTTTAAGGTATGTGGGTTTTCATTCATAGGTCCTTCCACCCATGGACCCCAACCTTATCATTTTATGAAAATTGCGTGAATTCAAATTGTATTACTTATAGGTATATCTTATTATAATTTATGAACATATATTATGTTGTTATCAAGTATTGATTGATTATGCATGAATATCTAGTTTAATCTCATTCGATGAGTTGATTTATATCTATTAAAGTAATGCATGATGTGAACTATGAAAACTATGAACCTGTAATGACTCATTGGGCTATTTTGAGGATTAGTCCTCTTGATTTCCTATAAGATTTTCAATTCTGCATTTGCATATATTGTCACAACATGTGTACAAATATAGTACTACAGCATAATAGAATTGAAAAAGAAAGAAAGGAGGATAAGTGGGAAAGTAACCTTCAAAGTTGCTCTAATGTTTTAGATTTTCTTTTGATTTTGTAATTATGAGGGGATAATGGTTAATGGAACATTCATGGGTCTTGGTGACTGATTCCCTAAGAAAACATTTTGGTCAGTGCAAAATGCTATGTGATGCCAATGACTTTGGTGCATGTCTCCATATAGTATTAAGTGCAAAGGGTATTTTGCACGTGTTCCTTTCTATATACAGGTGAATAGGAATTATTTGTTTATGTTATATGCCTTCCTTTATCGGCACTTTCTACCGAGTGCTTTTGGTCCCTTGTTGGGTCCAACTTATTACTACATTATGCAGTTTCGGGTGTATGTATATATGTATATAGTTTTGTATTGATGTTGTGAATCTATATTATACGAATAATCATTATAATCATACTATTTGGGAGATTTAAGATTAAATCCTAGGCTTGAAATTTTGGAAAATTGTCTATAAAATTGGTTAGTTTTTGGGTCTAAGCTAGACGTATAGTAATATGGGTATTTTTAGCTTGAAATCATATTGTGATAATTATTTGACTAGAATGTGGTACTATATATTCTATTCGAAAGGGAAAGGCCTAAGTGTTTGATTGATCGTGATTCGACTAAGGCAAGTGAATTTCTTAATCTTTGTTAAGTATATAGAATCTTGTGTTTCCTTGTGTGAGGTGTTACGAATGATTTTTAAATATTGAGTTAGTATTGATGTTGTACCAGAACCATGTTGTTGTGAATTGTGCATTGTATTAAAATTAGTCAATTTCTCATTATTGCGTAAACATGCCTTTTTGAATTGACTTTTGTGACAAGTGTTATATGGACTGAAAAAATAAGATTTAAAGAGGATGTACCATTTCGAGGGATGTGTCGCACGCCGCGATGTATTCTATACTTCAAGGGTCATGTCGCATGCTGTGACGGATGCTATAACTCGAGGGTCGTGTTGCACATTGCGACAAATGCATGGACTAGAAGTCCCCCATGGGTCTCGGACTGAGAGACAGCGGGTGTGTATTACTAGGTCAGACATGCATCATTATACTTGACATTGCATTGCATTGCATTACACCTCATTATCATTTATAAACTTGTGAGTGCCTTTTGTGAAACTTGTGATAGATGCACTTGATCCCTTGTGTTGTTGATATATAATGGTTGGTGTGGTTATTGAGTTATACGTTATGTACCTTGTGAACTATTAGGATGGGCTGATTTTGTGCAGGTTGTAGTTGTGGGGGTTTTGGTTGGAGTGATAGGGGTACCTGTATTCTATATTACTTAATTTTGCATTTAGTAGTTCACTTGCTGGGTACCGTGTGTTTGGTACTCACCCCTTGCTACAACATTTTTGTAGATTACATGCCCGGATCGTCATGATACTGTCTACTCTTCCTTGTCTGAGGCTTCCTGTGGAGATTGTGTGAGGTAGCTGTTTGCCAATCAGCTGACTCCTCATTCCTATTTATGATTTTGTTTACTCTAGAAACAATATCATTTGACACTTGTGTTTTCTTTCGAATCTATTGTAATACATTAGAAGCTTGTACATATGACAACCAGATTTCGGGGATTTTTTTTATTAAGCTGACTTATCATCTGTAATTGAACTTTCATTTTTATTATAATTTCGCATTTTTAACATTATAGTTGGGTTTTAGCTGACTTGTCTTGGTGGGATAAGACGAGTGCCATCAGACTCATTTTTATCTCGTGACAGTAGGTATCAGAGCCCAGGTTTACAGGTCTCACGTGCATACAAGTTGAGTATAAGTAGAGTCTCAAGGATTGGTATGAAGACATCTATACTTATCTTTGAGAGGCTATGGAGATTGTTAGGAAACTTTCTTTTATTTATTCTCTTTTGTCGTGTGCGGTAATATTCGTTAGAACTGAGTTATGCCCGTGTTCTTTTGATAGATGGCAAGTACTAGAGCTATTGTTACTGGTGGTAGAGGTGAGGCAACTCCTAAGACAGTTATCAAGGCCCCATTTAAAGGTAAGGGTAGAGCTCGAGCTAAAGGACATGCTCGTGGAGCAGCACCAGTGAGAGTTTGTGCTAGTGAGGTCTCTTTAGAGCCTACAGCTGAACTTAGAGGGAACCATGTTCCTTCATAGCACATAGCCTCACCTTTGCTGCAGGATACCTTATTGAGGGTGCTGAATGTACTTGAGAGTTTTGCTGCGAGTGGTAATACGACAAGCACGCGAGGCGGTTCTTAGACCGGAGGAGGAGCTCAGACTCCAGATCAGCATCATGCTCCCCAGGTTCATGATCCGGTGGAGCAGCTACCATTGGGTACTAGAGTTGAGATTGATCCTGCAGTAGCTATTGAGGCTCGGGATGCACCATTGGCTACATTGACTGAGAATGAGCAGTGCTGCTATGAGATGTTTAGGAAGATGAACCCACCTCAATTTCAGGGTGGGAGGACATAGGATGCTCATGAGCTTCTGACTACTTGTAGAGAACTGTTGGATACTGTTCGCTTAGCTGAGTCACACGAGGTTCGATATGTTACTCTTCAGCTTCACGGTCCAGCCAGAGAATGGTGGAGGACATATTAAGGATCATTGCCAGTGGGATCTCCCATAGTGTCTTGGAAGATGTTCTCTGGTGCTTTTTATGATTGATTTTTCCCTTGGAGCATGAGGGAGGAAAGTCGCTTGAGATTCAAGAGTCTGAGGCAGGACGGCTTATCAGTCACCAAGTATGAGACCCATTTCTATCATTTATCTAGACATGCTGCAGCCATTATTCCAGATGAGACAAAGAAAATTCGTAGGTTTGTGAGAGGATTGACATATTCTATTCGACAGGCAGTGTTTAGAGTATCTATAGATAGAGCGACTTTCCAATCTGTTATGAGTATTACTAAGAAGGCAGAGCTGATGGAGAGAGAAGAGTTTGGGAACCCTAAGAAGGCCCGTACATCCGGTCAGTTTTTGGAACCTCATCTGGAGGTAGAGAGTTCCATAGAAGGGGTGGCTCATCCCAACGTCGAGGACCAATTCATGCATCATTACCTACTTCTGAGGATGGTCAGACACAACATGGTCTACAGGGTGAGACAGCTATGGTAGTTCGTCAAGATCAGTAGGTCAGTCCTAGAGTCAAAGATTTTTTTATAGTTGTGGGATCCTGATCACTTGATACGATAGTGTCCCTTATCAGGGGATAAGGTAGGCCCCATCCTAGATCTTCAGTTTATACTAGACCATCGGCACCAGCACCATACCTAGGGCGAGGTAGAGCTCAGACAAATAGAGGTGGTCGCACTCCAGGCAAAGGAGTGAGTGGCTCCATAGTCCCACAGAGTGGGGGTATAGGCATTGCTCAGATAGGCGGTGGTAGGGGATCACATTGTTATGTGTTTCCGGGGAGGCCCGAGGCAGAGGCTTTTAATGCAATCATCACAGGTATTATCCTTGTTTGTCACTGATTTGCGTCTGTATTGTTTGATGCTGGATCTACCTACTTCTATGTGTCCTTCTACTTTTCATTGGGATTTGATTTGCTATGTGATTATATGCCTATACCCATTCATGTTTCTACACCAGTAGGTGAGCTTTTAGTGGTGGATGGAGTGTATCGATCCAGTATTGTTTCTCTGGATGGGTATGATACTTGGGTAGATATGATTATTCTGGAAATGGTAGATTTTGATGTTATGATAGGGATGGATTGGCTTTCCCCATATCATGTTATTCTTGATTGTTATGCAAAAACTATGACCTTAGCCATGCACGGGTTACCAAAGATTGAGTGGAAGAGTGATATGTTCTTATCTAAACAAAGTCATCTCTTATATCCATGCTCAAAATTGATTGATAGGGGGTGTTTGTCGTACTTGGCTTTCATTCGAGATACTAATATTGATCCACCTTCTATGGAGTCTATTCCGATTGTTCAAGAGTTTGTTGATGTGTTTCCTACTGACCTTCCAAATGTTACTCCCGATAGGGATATTAACTTTCCTATTGATCTAGAGCCGGACACAAAGACCATCTCCATC
>JAABOM020047897.1:0-15951 GCA_011800125.2 Solanum clarkiae | reverse complement strand
ATGCAAAATAACAATCCGATAAAGAATGTTTATCTCATCTGACTACTCTTAAATGAATGTAGCCTCGCTCCAATCTACACAAGCATAAGTTTTTTATCAAGAAGGTTTCAAGAAATGAAGACGAAGGTTGTAGATGTCAGCAACTATTGACCTGAGATTAATTACTATGAAATGTCATTTCGTATATGTGGCGCAATGTTGAAAGAAAGGTCACATATTCCGACACTTATTAAACATGGTTGTTTAATGAGTAGTCTTTGTTCCATACAAATTGTGCGTGCCAAATAGTCTCGCAAAATTGGGACACAACATGCCCATTTACACTTCTCGAAGGTTCTATGTAGTTAGTGAGTTTATTACGCTAAAGTAATATTCCTTCCGTCTTCTATTAATTGTTGACATTATTACAATAATTTGTCTCAAAATATTTATCAATTCACAAAATCAAAACATGGTTATCAACCCTTTTTTAGAAAAATTAATTTTATATTTATTTTTGAAAATAAACAATTGATTACATTAGAAAGAGTGAAGGATAAATTGGTTTAAAAAATTCTTCTTATTTATAATTTTTTAAATGCGCGTGGAAGTGAATTATGACAATTAATATGAGATAGGGTAAGTAGTGTACGTATTTATACAAAAAAAAAATGTATTACTCTCTCTGTTTGCTTTTACTTATAACTTATATTTTTAAAATAGATTTTTATTTTTATTTGTCTCTTTTTCACATATCAAGAAATGACAATTAATTTTTTGATCATATTTTACCCTTAGCAGTAAATACGATTCTACAAATTACTTCCTCTGTCTAATTTAATTATCATAGTTTTCATTTTCAGAATCAAACTATATAGATTTTGATTAACATTTTATAACAACAACAACAACAACAACAACATACCCAGTGAAATTCCACAAGTGGGGTCTGGAGAGGGTAGATTGTACGCAGACCTTACCACTACCTCATTGAGGTAGAGAGGCTGTTTCCTAAAACCCTCAACTCAAAACCCATAAGCAGAAACCCTCCCCTTCGAAAAGATATTTTAAATTTTGAAAATTTTAATTTTTACCGCCTCCCCACTGCAACCCCCACCCACCCCACCTCCTATAAAAAATTTAAAATTTATTTTTGAAAATAATTTGAATTTTTATAATTTTATTTTTTACCCCCCCACTTCCCCCCGAATTTTTTTTTTAAAAATAAGTTATTTGAAAATTAGATCTGAAGTTGGATATGGTCGGAGTCCAATTCAAAAATCAGAATCGAGTCTAAATTTGAAAGTCAAATATTCGGTCAAAAGTTGAGTTGGGCCCTGCATCAGGTGTCAGGGTCAAAATCTGAATCGATTATTGAGATTAATTTTTATATTAAAATCTATTTTTCTAAAAAAGGTATTTTCTACTCTCTTGCAAAAAATAAAAGATATTTTTCAAAAAGTATTTTTGTTCACTAACCAAACAATAAAAAATATTTTTCACTCATCAACAAAACATGAAGAAATGAGTTAAAAATCTACTTATTTTCCAAGAAAATTTTTTCTAGGAAAATTTTTTCCTCCATACCAAACATAATTTTTAGTATAATCCTACAAATGAGATTTGGAGAGTCAGGATATACGCGTACATTATAAAGTAAAAATGTAAACAATGTAAATTTTCACCGAAAAACATATAATATAATGCTAGAATAATGAAAACTGACTCAAAAATTAGAAAAGTTTATATAATGATATTAGAATAGTGTTAATTAGTTTTAGTGTTTGAAATTTGAAGAAGACTCCAAAACATAAATTTAAATTTTTTATAAACACATAATAATATATATTGCATAATATAAAAGGTTTGAGTGTTTGAGAGAAATATTCCTTAATGAGAGAATAAAAATAGTAAAAGGTGAATAAAAAAAATAAATATATGAATAATAATGTTGGTTAATGAGAATAGTCAGATTATAAATCAGAGACAAAATAGATAGCCGAAAAAGAAAAGATGCTACCATTTGCTAAACACTATTATATTTTATCAATTATTGCAACGAACCCTTTATGAAATGAGGTAAAAAATTATTATTTTTACTATCCTAAAAATGCTTTTCAAATTTATCAATACATGAGATTGTTTTAACAATATATATACCTTTGAAAGAAAGATGAGGCACCAAAAAAAAAAATTATTAACCTAAGCAATCGATTGCTTTGTGGCCTTATGGTCGAAACAACCCTGATTTCTTTCAATCAATCACTCAGTTATGGAGCTAAAATTTTCACTAGTGAGTTCAAAATATAGAGATTTAAATATATGAATAAGTCAAAGTGGTTCAAAATATAAAGATGTAAACACATAAAGATTATCACTTATAATTTGTTTATTTTACTTATTTTTTAGTTCGTTAAAATTTTTTCTTTTCTTTTTATTGGCAATTCTTTAATTTAAACTTTCCAGGTGACACATTTAAAATAACAAATTAGAAAATATTTTAATACGTTTTTATATATTCTCAATTTAAGATCACAAGATTAAAAAAAAAATTCCATACTAAATTAAAATGAGATAAACGAATTAAAATAGTGGGAATATATAATTTATTTATGTATGGTGAGAAAGGCAAATTCCATGTAAATTGTTTTAGACAGTCACGATGGATGACTTATCCAGTTGGGTTGGGGTGGGTTAGAAAAGTGTCGGTGGAGGTTTACCAAAAATGAAGCAAATTAAATATTTTAGTAGGCAGAATCTCACTGTCACCTTCTCTGTCTCATATAATAATTCAATTTGAATGGCAAGCTCTGGCAATGACACTCCTCATTTTATTCAAATGAATTACGACATACGTGCACTCCTCTTAATTAAGATGTCCAATTTTTTGATAAATTTTCTTTGGGAGTTAACGATAACATCAATTAAGCTTGCAGAGTGGAGTTCTCATGGATCATGCACCCTGTGATTTTGTGGTTGATGTTGACATTGAAAAAGGAGCAAGTCCTGATCCTTTTTTTGCTGTTAAAAGACTTTTCAACAATGTTTGTGAGGACCAACAATTTATTAAAGCTGAAAATGAGCTCTATGTAAAGGATGACCATGAGCTCTCTCCTATGTGCACAGACCACAAGGTCAAGGGCCTAGTGGCTGAGAATCACGTCGAGAAGAAAGATAAGCGAAAATCCATAAGTGCTAAAAAGCCTCCTGGACCTCCAAGAGGATTATCTTTGGATGCTACTGACCAGAAGCTTATCAAAGAAAAAGCTAAAATCGCACTGATCAAACGTGCATGAATTGAGCGCATCAAGGCTTTGAAGAAAATGAAAGCAGCAAAATCATCTTCAACTTGGGCGGGCAGTGTCTATTCCTTTCTGTTCAGCCTCCTCTTCTTTCTCGTGCTATATTTTCAAGGTAATAATCTTTCATATGTCAAATTTGTGAGTGTAATTGATGCTAGATAGTGTTAATTGCATTTGATTTTTTAGTGGTTATTTTCTTTTTTATGTTTGCACTTTCTTCCCCACTTATCCTGTTTGAACAATAGCATCAGGAACAATTAAGGTAATTCTAGAAAATGTTAATTTTGGACAATATTTAACCCTGGATTCATCAAACATCTTAGAGATAGTGGCATCATCTTCTTCTACTATTGGCTATACACCAACATTATACTTATTTTTGAATTCCTATTTTTTTATCTTGAGATGAATACTTGGGCACCTTATCTGAACATCTTCATGCCAAGACAAATATGAAAGAACAATGCGTCAAATTTATTTTCAATGAACGGATGAACCAATTATCTAATGATTTGGATATTACCAAATTATTCGTAGGGTTGTCTTCTGGAAGTTCAGCTGTGAATTCTTATGATTCCCCTTAACCAGGTGGATCAAGGTCAAATAGATTTATTATTCAACAATACTACGATATATTTGCTAGAACCACTACTAAAATTGCTGGGTCACCCAAGTATGGTCTATATTGTTTGTCTATAATATGCTGCAAATATTGTAGTACATTTTATCTGTTGATGATGATTGTACTGTGCTAAATTTTCATTCGATTTGTATTTTGCACTTTGGTTGATCAGGTTTCTGGTTCGGATCCCAAGGATGGCCTGAAAAGCGTCACAACATGAAGCATAGTGTGATTGGGGTGAATTTTAGAATGGGAACTGGCAATATGTCTATGATTTTGTGCAAGCTCTGGGGGAACTGTGAGACCTTGACGAAACATAAGATCGCAAAATTTGTATACCTTGTACAGTGATATATGCTGTTTGGTGAGAGAAGTAACTAGTTCTGCAGCATGGTAGGATGTCGGTGGAATCGCTAATTGGTATACTAAGTTATTGTTTTGTTGGGGAATTTCATTTGTAACCAAATAATGACTCTATGTCGGACATATGGTTCACTGAAGAGTGATAGTTTTGCGGGTATTCTTCTCTTGAATGGAGAGAAGAGGCGGAAAAAAGACCTTTTTAAGTGCTACTAAAGCCTTTACATTATGCAGAGTGACTGAGACCGGTGGCCTAATTGCGCCTTTTCTTCTTGTCTGTTGGAATTTGTTTACTTGGTGTAATGTTAGTGAAGCTGATAATAAGGAAATTTATTACTAGGTATTTGGAGTGTAATTTCTATGTAGTGCTTGAAAGGATATAGTTTTTATGAAAAAAATATTATTGCTGATAGTCCCACTGATGTGTGATGTGTTTGAAAAGACAGAAGTGAAAACTGAATCTTGCTCATAGATCGGCGTATCTAGTTGCGAATTGAAGACAGTGGTGAACATGGTGAACACACCAGTTAGTCGAAGGAGGTTGACATTTACTATATATATATATATATATATATATATATATATATATATATAAAAATAACTTTAATTATATATAATTGTTATAATTTTTTGCTAAAGGGGATTGGGTTCGGATGAACCCCTGGCTATCCATTAGCTCAACCATTGCTTCTATGATGTTTTTTTATTGTCATCTTATACTTGTTCCAAGTTGTCATCCCAGCCCCTGCACTTTCAATTTGTGAGCTAAACACTTGTTAAAATTCACTCCCTTTGTCTTGCTTTGTATGATTCACTTTCTTTTATAATCAGTCTAAAAAAGAATGAGACTATTTTATATTTTGTAATAATTTCACTTTAACATATCTATTTTATACTAAATTGTCATGCCCAAAGTCCCATTAAGGCAAGCTGGCACCCATTGCCCACAATGCTTGGGAGAACCAACATATAACCATGCATTTGGAGTGAACATTATAAGGGGTTTCTATATTCAGCATGCGTTCAAGAAGGTACAATAATAACAAGCCAAAAGGAAATGCATATGACTAGGCTATTGGAGCCAAAATGTCTAAAGTGAAAGACATGACCACACTTTAATTTACATAGTCTACAAAGCCTCTAGATAATAAACAGTATCTGATAAGGGTTGGGACACGCCTGGCCTTGACTAACTATACAATACAAAAATATAAGCTCTAGACACACATAAAGCTTTTCTTTCAGTTACTTTGAAAGTAGCTGCTTCAACTTTAGCCACTCGAATTTTTGATATTCCTTTATATTTCTCATCAAACGAATGGAATCTTCTTCTGGAAATCCTAGCTATTGTTAGCATGATGTTGGGAAATCTCATTGCTATTACTCAATTATGCCTCGAAGCAAACTGAAGCTCGGTAGCAGTAGATGGATATCCTTTACTCCTATTGGGGAGATATACTAGTGCCTGTACTTGTAGCATGAAATGTAGGTCCCCCGTAAGGGCCGTCAGTATGAGATAATGTACTGAATATATAAGGCAGGAAATACTATATATGAAGTAACAACTCAAATGAAATCATGCACTGGTGTAAGGATAAGAGACTACCTTCAGTAACACTATGGAATCATGTACTTCGTGTCCTTTTTATTACTTTATCTTTCTTTACTATATAATCTGTACACAACATATAATACAAATGACCAGCTGATCAGTGGTAAATCAATATCGAGATTGGCCCATGCTAGACTTTCCTTTTACCCCTGGGATACCCCCTGCAATGGGATCAACCCCTGTTAGGTGATTCTTCCACTCTTAGGGCTACTACCTATCAATAAACAAGATACATTATCTTTCAATTACTTTTGAGATGATTCTTTAGGTGGTCATAATATTAGAGTTGTAGGACCATAGATATAACATGTGACATGTAAAGAACTATACCAGACAATACCACAATGAAAAGAGTAGCTTGTACAAATAATGAAATGCATATGAGATGAAACAACTCATGAAATTTATTTAGCAACAAGAACCCATGTATCTTGGTATCCAAATATGTATATAGATTTGAAGTAACTATGTATGGGAGCATATGAACAGGTGAAAGAGTGGAGACACGGTTGTTTGTTATGTCGGAGTTGGTAAGTGCCTCTAGTACCAAGGAAGAATCTAGATTTCATGCCAATGTAATACGAAATCGAGTAGCCTTACATACTTCGTTGTGCCACCTAGCTATTACCTAGAAATAACCTTTCTGTCCTCCAAATATTTATCTATAGTACAGTAGGTGATAAAATTAGTATTAGTAGCCAATAGATATATGTTGGCAGTTCAATCTCATAAAAGCTACACAGGGGCAGCAAGTGTGTAATTATCAACACGCGCGTATTCTTTCAATCTTTCCGCCTCTAATAGTATTTCCTAATGCACATTATCATATACATATTATGTGCAGCCTCTCTTAGTGACATAAAAGTCTCACAATAGCTTAGGAAGCATAACACATAACAATTATACACAACATACAAGTAGGCAGCGTAACATTACGCCCTTCGCTACATTTCAATGTCAACAATCCCAAACCTGTTCCAACTTTAACCAAATTATTTCCACCATATTTATACATCAAAACAATCCTAAAACAGTCCAAAAATAGTTCTCAAAATAGGTGAAGGAAGTAAGACCATAGTCCTCAATCAATCAGCCCACAATTTCTACTAACAACACATTTAGGATGACACACCAAAACACAACTGTTTACGTAGAACAAAATAGTGCAACGACCTTCCTACATCATTACAGAACTAAAAATCATTAAGAACAACAACCTTCCTTCATATTCAAGCCATCCAAGAAGAGAAAAGCTCCCAAATAAAAAGAAAAGTGTACAACAATCTTTGGAACATGTGCTGTCCAAAATTTGAGCACAAGTAATACCAGCCTAGTTCTCTTCTTTTTCATGAAAAACCATACTAATCACACAAGTATTTTTACTTAACTTTACCCTCAAGGTTGAGATTTTCTTTAAGAACCCTAAAAGTTTCCTTGTGGCTGCTTTGTAAAGCTAAGAACGAGTAGATAAAACTTGTGAAAACTGATCTTTTTCTAAGTTTAAAATGACTTTAAAGGTGCTTCTTGTAAGCCATTTCTAAAGAACCCTTTGGCCGACTTTTTTTGTGTAGTTTAAGCCTTATATTATCAAGGTGGTGATGCAGAAACTTGGCCTTTTTACTTGGGCCTAAATGGGTTGCAAATTTATGGGCCTTGGCTGCTCATTTTCCCCTTTCTCCTTACTTAGTTTGGGCCCAAATTATTAAGTAAGTTGTGATATACTTGGGCGCTTTTTCTATTCTTTTTGGACTGTAAATATTGTCCATTTATGATGCTAAAACATGGGCTCAATTTACGCCCTTAATTTGAATTTTATTCATTATCGGACTTGGACAGATTCGGCGTCGAACCTCGTCTCTGTCTATCTAGCAAATTTGAGCTAAGCAAGTAGGTGACACACTTGCTAGCTTCCTAAGTCCTATAAGAACCTCACTTCTTTCACTTTATTTAAGACCTTGATCTCCTCAATTTGACTTAAAACTTTATACACCCGAACCTCTTAATCGTTAGACGTATATATTGCCCTCTAATTTGAGATTCAAGCACCTTTAAAAATGGGCTCTAATTTGATCAAGCCATATCATGTTTTATGTGTGTAGGACTAGTACATACAGGATGAGGGGTGTTACATCCTCCTCCTCTAGGAACATTCATCGTCGAATGTTAGCATAATTGAATAACTTAACCAAGTTCAAACCTTTACTTAAATAAACTTTTGACAACGCAATAAACATTCAAACACACGTACCTATTCATGCCCCAATTCTGCATGTTGGACTTCCTCTTTAGCTTCAAATAAGTAAGGGTACTTAGATCTCATTGCTTCCTCAACCTTTCATGTTATCTCTTCTACTTGATGGTTCCTCCAAAGTACTTTTACCGAAGCTATTTCTTTATTCCTTAGCTTCTTAACTTGATGATCTAGAACAATAATAGGTACCTCTTCATAGGTGAGATCTTCTGTTACCTTCAAATCTTTAATAAGAGTGATACAAGATGGGTCACCTATGCATTTTCGAAGCACCGAGATATGAAAAACTAGATGAACCATTGAAAGCTCTTGGGTTAGTTCTAATTCATATGCAACCTGCTTGAACCTCTTAATAATTTTATATGGCTCTATGTAACATGGGCTCAGTTTTCCTTTCTTACCAAATCTCATAAACCCTTTCATTGGAGATACCTTTAAAAATACCCAATCCCCTACTGAGAATTCCATTCCTCTCCTCCTAGCATCCACATATGATCTGTGATGACTTTGGGATGTTTCTAGCCACTGTTGTATTACCCTAACTTTTTCCGTGGCTTAGATTTGGCCCAAGCAGGGTGGTTTCACCCACTTCAAACCATCCAATTGGTGGCCTACATTTTCTTGCATATAAAGCTTCATAAAGTGCCATCTTGATACTTGAGTGGTAGCTATTATAATAGGCAAATTCAATAAGTGGCAAATGGTCCACCAACTACCTTTAAAGTCCAAGGCACAAGCTCGCAACATATTTTCAAGTGTTTGAATAGTGCATTCTGCTTGACCATCTGCCTGAGGGTGGAAAGATGTAATCAAATTCACTTGTATCCCTAAACTTCTTTGGAAGGACTTCCAAAACTTTGCAGTGAATTGAGCTCCTCGATCAGATATAATGGATATTGGGACCCCATATAGCCTGACTATCTCTTTGAGGTATAGCTTGGCATACTCTTCAGCTGTATAATCACTCTTAACTAGCAAGAAGTGTGCTGACTTTTTGAGTCTATCCACTATTACCCATATGAAGTCAAAATTTTGAAATGAGCGAGGCAACCCAGTAACAAAGTCCATATTAATCATATCCCACTTCCACATTGGGAGCTCTATACACTATATATAACTTCCCGTCTTTTGGTGCTCTACTTTGACTTGTTGGTAATTTGGACATTAAGCCACAAATTCCGTAAGGTCCTTTTTCATGCCTCCCAACCAAAACATTCCCTTCAGGTCGTGATACATCTTAGTTGATCCTGGATGGATGAAATATCTCAAATGATGGGCTTCTTCCATTATCCTTCTTCTTAGTCTGTTAACATCCGACACACATAATCTGTTTTGGCAATAAACTACTCCATTTTGTGTAAGTTCAAAGCCCTTCATCATACCCTGACTCACCTTTTCCTTAAGCCGTCGAAGAACAGGATCCTCGAGATGCCTTTCTTTCACCTTCACTACTAATGAAGACTCTGTAACATTATGCAAAATAACCCCTTCCTTTGGAGTTTCAAGAAGGCGAACTCCCAAACTGGCTAGTTAATGAAGATCTTCAGCCATTCCTTGATTTATCATGACCTGATCACTAGTATTTATGATTTCTTTACGACTCAGAGCATCAGCTACCATATTTTATTTCCCCAGATGGTACAATATATTAACATCATAATCCTTTATTAGCTCTAGCCATCTTTGCTGCCTTAAATTTAGGTCTTTTTGCTTAAAGATGTACTGCAAACTCTTATGATCAGTATATATATTAATGTGAACCCCATACAAATAGTGGCGCCATATTTTTAGAGCAAACACAACCACTGCTAGTTCAAGATCATGTGTTGAGTAGTTTCTCTCATGCGGTCGTAGTACAGGCATAAGCAATTATCCTACCATGCAGTGTCAGTACACACCCTAAACCAACTCTTGAAGCATCGAAATACACGACATACCCCTCGATGCCTTCTAAAAGTACTAGCACAGGTGTAGAAGTTAGCTTATTCTTCATCTTTTTGAAGTGCCTTTCACATGCATCATTCCATTGGAACTTGATTGCTTTATGTGTAAACTTTGTTAGAGTGCAGAAATAGAAGAAAAACTTCAACAAACCTTCTATAATAACCTGCCAACCCTAGGAAGCTCCGAACTTCCGTGGGTGTTGTTGGCTTTGGCCAATCTTTAACAACCTCTATCTTTTGTGAATCAACCTTTATTCCTTCATCGGATATAATATGACCCAAGAATGCACTGATTTTAACCAACATTCATATTTAGAGAACTTAGCATACAACTGTCGATCACGAAGAACTTGTAACACCTGTCATAAGTGATTTGCATGGTCTCTTTCTGATCTTGAATATACCAAAATATCATCTATAAATACTATCACGAACACATCCAAGAATGGCTTGAATACCCTGTTCATCAGATCCATAAAAACTACTGGTGCATTCGTTATCCCAAATAACATAATAAGAAATTCAAAGTGACTATAGCGTGTTCTGAAAGCTATCTTAGGTATATCTTTCTCATTCACCCTCACTTGGTGATAGCCTGATCTTAAATCAATTTTTGAAAAGAATTTGACACCCTGTAACTGATCAAGTAAAACATCAATCCTGGGAAGGGGGTATTTGTTCTTAATTGTCACCCTATTCAATTGCCAGTAGTCGATACACAATCTCAAGGTGCCATCCTTTTTACGTACAAATAACATTGGTGCACCCCAAGGGGACATACTAGGTCTTATAAAACCCTTCTCCACTATGTCTTTTAACTGCTCTTTTAATTCACGTAGTTCTGCCGGGGCCATTCTATATGGAGGGATGGAAATAGATTGAGTGGTTGGAAGTAAGTCGATACCAAAATCTACTTCTCGTTCTGGAGGTAAGCCTGGAAGATCTTCAGGAAATACATCAACAAATTCATTCACTATTGGAACTGATTGAAGAATTGGTGACTTCACCTCCATACCCCTCACTCTAACTAAATGACATATATATCCCTTAGATATCTTCTTTCTTGCATTAAAATAAGAAATAAATCTCCCCTTTGGTGCCCCAACATTGTCTTCCCATTCAAGAACTGCCTCATTTGGAAAGTGGAGGTACACTCTCTTAGTTAGGCAATCCATGGTGGCATAGCAAGAAGCTAACTAATCCATACCTATTATAACATCGAATTCCACCATTTCTAGCTCAATAAGGTTAGCTAATGCGTCACGGTCATAAACAGTTACTACACAGTCATAATAAACTTTTCTAGCCATAATAGATTTACCGGTTCGTGTAGGCACTTCAAATGGTTTACTTAATAATTTGGGTGTTCTCTTAAGCTTCCCAACAACTAGTGGGGTGATGTTTGATAGTGTAGAACCAGGGTCAATTAATTTATATACATTATGTGAACAGATGGACAATGTACCTGTGACCATATCGGGTGAATCTTCCAAATTTTGCCAACTCCCCAGAGCATAAGTGCGATTCTAGACTCCGCTAGAGCTAGCTACCCCTCTAATACCTCTACCACGACCTATAGGTTCTTGCTGACCCCTACTTAATGCAGGAACTGATGATTATGATGCAACAGATGACCCAGTAAATTATACTATATCACCCATACGTCTCCTCAAGCAATCTCTCATCATATACCCTGGCGCACCACACCAATGACAAACATCTTTCTCAACACAACATATGCCTGAATGACTTCTCCCACATTGTTGGAAAGGCTGCCTAGGGGTCATTTGCTGGCTTGCCAAATATCCCGTTGTCCATGCACCTACTTCCTAGGAGTCATTTGCTGGCTTGCCGAATATCCCGTTGTCCGTGCACCTTGTCCTTCACTTCTTGGGCCAAACTGATTACTTCTAGACCCTTGGAATTGTGGTGGAGCACTAGCTGCAGAGTAGGAGGATGATGGCCTAGGCGGTCTATTAGGAAACCGAGGCCTAAGCTCACCTTGGGGTGGTGCAAGCTTCCCTGAAGACCTGGTCCTCTTGGATTGCCCTATTTCTAACTCTTGTGTCCTTCTCCTTTGCCTTTGATCCTCTAATTTCTGTGCAAAAGTTTGCATCCTTACTATATCCATGTCTTTATTCAAGGAAGCAATGGTACAGTCTGTGACCTGATACATATCCAATCTATCCACATACTGGTAAATTCTATCTGCCATAGTGGCAATTACATTAGTAGCATACCTATCTAGGAAATTAAACTAAAGGCTATACTCCCTCATGCTCATATTCCATTGGTAGAGATTCAAGAACTGATCTGAACGGGCGTCTCGAATTTCTAATGGAAAGTAATGGTCAAGAAATGCCTCTTTAAACTCCTTCCAGGTAGTTAGAGGTGTATCTATAACCTTGGATTGCTTCCAAGCTTCATCCCACAATATAGCCATACTGTTCAACCTATATATCGCTAACTCGATAGCTTCTGTACCACTCACATGCATAACATCTAAAGTGCGTTGAATCTGGTCAACAAAGTCTTGGGGATCTTCATTAGGATCTGACCCAGTGAAGGATGGAGGGTCTAAGTTAAGGAATTCACATATCCTCGTGCTAGCTACCCTATTCGCACCACTTGTACCTATAACTGGGTCTTCCTGTCTTTGACCTTGGCAACAACTATACAAGTCAATAGTTGGACTACATTTCTCAGATCCTGCACGATGGCATCGGTAGGTGGTTCTTGGGGAACTTCACTACTTCCTGATTTATCTGGAGCTGGAGTAGTTGGAGATGTCTGTGACAAAGACTCATCTTGAGCCTCGTTTCTTCGTCTCACCCAACTAGGTATACTAACTACCACTTCTACTTTCTTACCTTTGCCTTTGTTTTTCCTGGTTTCTGGTTTCTGGCTTACTTGCTGTACTAAACAATTTAGGGGTTAGACACAATCTACCTATTACACTTGGCACTACGTCACGTGCTAATGAATGAAAAGAAAGTGAAAACTCCTAAATTTCACATAGCCTCCTGCTTATAAATGTGGTGCACAACACATCTATAAATAAGACTCTACATAGGCACGACTTTGTAGACTTCCTATGATGACCCGCTCTGATATCACTTTTGTTATGCCCAAAGTCCAATTAAGGCGGACTAGCACCTATTGCCAACAAGGCTCAGGAGAACCAACATATAACCATGCACTTAGGGTGAACATTATAAGGGGTTTCTATATTCAGCATGCGTTCAAGAAGGTAGACAATAATAACTAGCCAAAAGGAAATGCATATGACTAGGCCGTTGGAGCCAAAATGTCTAAAGTGTGAGACATAACCACACTTTAATTTACATAGTCTACAAAGCCTCTAGATAAGGAACAATATCTGATAAAGGTTGGTACAAGCCCCACCTTAACTAGCTATACAATACAAAAATATAAGCTCTAGACACACACAAAGCCCCGAAGCAGCATGGAGCTCAATAACAACAACTGGATATTCTATACTCCTATTGGGGAGATCTGCTAGTGCTTATACCTACAATATGAAATGCAGGTCCCCCATAAGGGACGTTAGTATGAGATAGTGTACCGAATATGTAAGGTAGGAAATATTGTATATGAAGTAACAACTCAAATGAAATCATGCACTGGTATAAGGATAAGGGACCACCTTTAGTAATATTGTGGAGTCATAAACTTTATGTCCTTTTTAGTACATGATTCCACAATATTACTAAAGGTGGTTTCTTATCCTTACACCATATGATTTCATTTGAGTTGTTACTTCATATATAGTATTTCTATGTACTTTTTAGTACTTTACCTTTCTTTAATGTATAATCTGTGCACAACATATAATACAAATGATCATCTGATCAGTGGTAAACCAATATCGGGATTGACCCATGCTAGGCTTTCCTTTCACCTATGGGATTCCCCCCGTAAGAGGATTGACCCCTACTAGGTGATTCTTCCACCCCTAGGGCTACCACCCATCAATATGCAACATATTTTATCTTTCAATTACTTTTAAGATGATTCTTTTTGGTGGTCATAATATTGGAACTGTAGGACCATAGATATAACATGTGACATGTAAAGAACTATACCAGACAATACCGCAATGAAAAGAGTAGCTTGTACATATAATAAAATGCATAGGAGATGAAACAACTCATGAACTTTATTTAGTAACAAGAACCCATATATCTTGGTATCCAAGTATGCATGCAGATTTGAAGTGACTATGTATGGGAGTGTATGAACAGGTGAAAGAGTGGAGACACAGTTGTTTGTTATGTTGGAGTTGGTAAGTGCCTCTATGTACCAAGGAAAAATCTAGATTTCATGCCAATATAATACAAAATCGAGTAGCCTTACATATCTCATTGTACCACCTTGATGACATTAATGAAATAATTTATGGCGATACATATATAAGAGACTGATTTTAGACCACAAATTTTAAAAATATTTCTTTCTTTCTTAACATTTATGTCAAATCAAATTAGGTCATATAAAGTGTGACTGAGGGAGTAATATTTTAAATCCTTTTTTGTTTGGTCAGTCAGTATGATACATTTGACCAAAATACATATAATATACATCTTCAAAGAGCATGAGACTTTCCGAAAAAGCATCAATGGTCAATTTTAAGCTTATTTAAAAGTCATGTCCTCCCCCATATGACTCACTATTGTTGAAACAAAAGTGTTTTACTCTTGGCTTTCCTTCTCTCTTTAAATTTTTTCCCCATTAATTTTTTTCCAGTGTCATTTTTTCTTCTTCAAAGGTCATTTATTCTAGTCGTCCATTGGACTTGGACCAAAATATTGATAAACAAACACAAAGAACATGATTTGGAAGGGAAAAAGGAAAAGGAGAAATAGTGGAAGACTCCTATGTAGATTTTGATCATTTTTTTCATGTCATTTAAATTTCCAACCAAGTTTTGCAGAGTTCTCATTTTTGTTGTACTCCTATGCTCTCACATAAAATGTACACATCTTTTTTCTTTGGAGTTCCTTAACTTCAAAAACCCGTGAGCAAGTGATCTCATCTTGTCCTTAGTTGTGCTTTATACCTTATTTTGTTGCCTTAATCACAAATTAGAACTCCTTCCGAGGGACCGTCTCAACAAATTTGGGGGCGTAATTCAAATTTAATAGAGAAATTTTCTTTCTTTTTAGTTGACATATGATATATATAAATTGAATAATTATTATATACTTAATTAGTATAATCCTACCAATGAGGTCTACAGAGCTAGAATATATATCGACATTATAATGTAAGAATATAAACAATATAAATTTTCAATGATAATTATATTATATAAAGTTAGAATAATAAAACTGGACTAAAAAATATGAAAAATATATATAATGATATAGAAATAAAATTATGCTAACTTTAATGAAACACCCCTCATGTGCTTCAGAATGCCCCATAATCATAACTTCCATATATCTCAAAGTTCGTGTATGATTTTGAAAATTCAACTTCATATTCTCGATCAGCGGGTAAAATTGAGTAGGAGATGGATATAACCCAAATTTTAGAAGACCCATAGTTGAAATTAATTTTTGCTAATTTTCGCAATCCAGTGCCTGTCCGTGACGCGCCAGGGTCGTGGACTAGTGTAAAGTGGAGTTCGCGTCTGGTCCTTATCGCTTCAAGGGTGCGGACTAGTGTATTATTTTCCTTGGTTTTTCTATTTTGGCTAAGGGCATTGGGGTCATAGCTCCATGCCCACTTAAACGTGAAATCTCCCATACTTAGTTATTTTTCAACTCTATAACTCACAAAATCCTCTCTCAAACCTTTCTAAGACTCTATCAATTCTCTCATTCAAATCTAAGGATTTCAACTCAATTTTGGGACTT
>JAABOM020047886.1:0-15951 GCA_011800125.2 Solanum clarkiae | reverse complement strand
CATTGGAATTCGAATACTCACAACAGATTTGGGAAAAACAAAATCATTTCGACGCCAATTTGATTTTTAACTATTCTATCAGTAAATCAAGATTATGAAAACAACACCGCAAACACAGCGAACAAACAGCAGCACCACGGTATCAATAGAACACTCTCAATCGAAATCAGCCAGAGACAAATATGAATAATCTCATCGTATACATTCAGTCTCAGTACATGATATTCAAACGAAAGTGAGAGTGGGTTATTACCTTTGTCGGGGCAGCGAGTAGGGACGACGAGCTTGACGATGGGTCAACTTAACCACTACGAACTTAAATTCGAACCACGATTCGAACCTTTTGCCCTCTCCCTTTGTTTTCTCTCTGTTTCTGATCGTTTTTCGATTGTTTGTTCCGGATTTCTCCCTCGTATCTCGCTACTGCCCGTTTTCTCTTTTTCGTTTTCTTTTCCCGATCGTCCCCAAACCCCTCTGTCTTTTACTCACTCTTCCTGGTCCTTCTCCTCTCTTTCTTTCCGATTTTCCCTCCCCCTTTTAACGATGATTCACCCCGGATTCGAAAGAGATAGAGCAACGACTCTTTTACATGGGAGTATCGGTTGGGAATGGTTTGGGCGGTGGGATTGGGAATTGGGGGAATTGAAGAGGGGCGGTGGGGTTGGGAATTGGGGGGAATTGAAGAGGGGCGGTGGGATTGGGAATTGGGGGAATTGAAGAGGGGCGGCGGGATGAAGGGATTTTAGGGTTGGGGAAAATGTTCTGGGATTTGAGGGAAAATGGGGGAAGACGAGGGATCGAGTAAGGGTATTAAATTTAGGGGCGCGTGTAGTCACGCGCCCGGATTTAAATTTATTTATTTATTTTTTTTTAATGTTAAAAATAAAAATAAAGCACCGGTAATTAATTTGACACCGTGGAGGGTAAAAATTGGGTGTCAACAAGGCTCTTTAACCTCAAACAAAGTACAGAAGTGGTGGACATTTACAAATAAGCTGAAAGGCAAAAAAGTTCTAAATGTAATCCCATCAATTCTAATACGGGAGTTATGGAGATTCAGAAATGTTATGAGACATAGGGATCAGAAGTCCTTCTTTCTTATGCAACAAAGCTGTTTGACGACTGTCAGATACTTAATGGCACTTACTTATCTAGAAATAACTGTCCCCACCAAATAGATGGACTATTTTGACCTGCTCCAAAAGCTTAGACCCAAATTACTATGTCAAATGGTTAGAAGGGAAAAACCAATGGAGGATTGGGTTAAGTGTAATACAAATGGGGAATGTAAAGGAAATCCTGAGGCTAGCTCCTATGGCTTTTGCATCAGAAGCCCTAAATGGGGACCTGATATATATGCAGTGGCTAGACAGATTGGGACAATAACTAGCATGGTAGTTGAAGCAACTGGTGTGAGGAAGGCTTTTAAGATGTGTTCTCAGATGGGTTTTCTACAAATTAATCTGGAGATGGACTCTCTAAGTCTCAGGATCATTTTAAAAAAGGATTGGAGGATTACTTGGGATTTAATCAATATCCTTGAAGATTGTTTCAACATGATACAAGGAATTCAAATTGCTATCGAGCATACATCTAGAGAGGCAAATCAGTTAACAGATTTTTTTTAGCTAACTTTACTTTTCAATCAAAGTTCACACAACATTTCTACACACACAGACAGCTATCAACACAAGCAAGGAAAATAATCAACACAGAAAAGGTTCTAATTCCTTCATTGAGAATACATCCAGCCAAAGGATACACAATCAGAGATACATAGGCTAATGTTTACAGATAAGTTAACACACATTCAAGGACCTATGTACAGGTCAGCAAAAGAACAAGTTATAAACAACAACACGTCTATGCTAATATCTACAAGCCTATTTAAGACAGCTCCAAAAGGTGATTCAACCCAACAAAAGGAAGAGATAGGACCCGGAGTTTTTGGCAGGCAAGCAAAGGCAACCATGCTCAAGAACTTCGTGAGCAACCTTTTTCTCCTCTTCATTCTTCAAAACAGAGAGATGTTATTGGAAGATCTAGCAAGGATACAATCAAATCTATCAAAAAACACAGGGGTAAAGGGGTTTAAAAGGTTACCTGAACATGGATGCATTAATCAACCCAGGGTCCTATATCTTCTACCATCTACACGTTCACCGGAGATGACACTTGCAAGGAAGATTTCATCAACCAACAAGGAAAACTAAGAATACATGCTTAGCGGAGATCGAATGGTACCTTTCATAGCTGATATGTTTTGCTTGGATCACCTCCAAATGCAGTACATTCACCACCCAGAGACGAAGAAGAAGAAGAAAGTGAGAGTTGATGAACGGAAACATGGAAAGCAAATAAACAGTCAAAGGCGGCTACTTAGTCTACTTGTTACCCGTTAATGTAGGATTTCTACTTGCCTACAACTAGTTTGTACTAATTTTTCCTTTTTATTTTCTTTTTGGGACAAGCCAATTCTCCTTTATTGGGTCAATGTACATATTCTGAAATAAAAGGAAAGAAAATATTTTGAGAGATATACAATAAATTATAAACCAAGCATAACATATCAGCTTTTCTTCTTCTCTCTACTGCATGTAGAGGTGATATTTTGAGAGATATACATTAAATTATTTAATTTAATTTTATAAAATAAGTTCTATAAAGAGTAAAGTATACACAGACTTTATCTCAATCCTACAAATTTGACTCTTTAGAGATAAATAATGCATCAACTTAACCTTGTTATACACCTAACACCTGATATGTCCTCACACGTGTACATGATCATGTGCCTTCTAATTCCAAAGCAGGGCTAAAATTTGAGATTTATAAGTTCGAATAAAGACGCAAGATTGAGTTGACTATGAATGAATTGAAAATGAATTACATAAAAACGAATAAAATATTTGATCCTTCCATATTTGATACTGATAAAAAATGAATAAATCAACAAATAAATACATATCCGATCCATATTATATATTGCTTCTTATATATAAAAGCGAAATAGGTATTCCAATACTACAAACATTTTTTCATGTTCTTTATTTTAAGGGTGTGTTTGGTATGCAGAAAGATATTTTCATCTTTTTTTTAATAATATATAACTATATTTTTTTAAAAGTAGCGAACCCTAGCTAACTAAAATAGTGTAAAGAAATGATAGTTTCATTTTATTGCAGAGAAAATGTGTTTAATTTTATGAATTTATAACAATAAAAAGTTAAAAAAATGTGTGTATATGTAAAGGAAAAACTCACGCAACGAAGGAAATAATGATACTAGTTTATGTTTGTTTTGAAAAGAGAATAAAGCATATAATAGCTAAAAGAAATAAAATAATAACAATAATAACAATGATAATAATATTAATAATGGGTTGGACGAACCCACAGCTTAGCATAGCCATACGGAAGCTTTTGTAAGCCTAACATAAATAATATTTATACTTACTAGCATTTTTAATATGAATTAAAAAAAATTCAAATATCTCATTGAATTTTAAGAAAAATTTATTTTTGTCATTCATTAAAGGATTGGTTTATGTATACTTGAAAATTTTTATTTTTATCATTCATTAAAAGTTTGGTTCACCTATGTTATTTTTTTTAACTCTGATTTTGTAAAATCATCCAAACAACTTATTTTTTGGAGTTTTGGATCAAATATACTCTTTACGCTCTTCTTCTTTAAGAACCCATGAAGAACATTAAGAATTTCAAATTTTTAACTTCTTCATTTTTTCACGAAATCATCTTAGATTTCAATAGTAGTGTCATCCGAGCTAGATACATAAACTCAATATCTTTTGAGCTTGAATTCAAAAAAAATTAAAGATAGACTTAAAAAAAACTAGGAAAAAAATATTCCAAAAGAATACAAAAATAATTTTTAAAAATTTTGAAAATCTGCTTTGATTTGTATCTTGTTTGTTGCTTTTGACACTATTTATTTTCTAGTATTTTTTGAGTCAATATTTAAAATTTCAAGTGATTTGGATTTGTAAAAAAGGTTGAAGCTTTGAAACATTTTATTTGTTGTTGTTGAGCTAGGCTGACTTAGAGTTCAAACAATATTGAGTTTTGGTATCTAACTCAAGAGGGACACTACTATTGAAATTTGAGATGATTTCATAAATAGTTGAAAAAGTTTGAAATCTGAAGTTCTTGGTGTTCTTCATGTGTTCTTAGTGTTCTCGAGGAAAAAGGAGCGAAAAGAGTACATTTGATTCAAAACTCAAATTGAAAAGTATTAAAAGTTATTTGGGTAATTTCGCAATATTAAATTTAAAAATAATGGTATAGATGAGTCTTCTTTCAAACGGTAAAAACACAGATGAGCTAAACTTTTAAGGATGACATAAATGAGTGTTTTGGCAAAGTTTCATAATATATTAGCCTTTTCTCATATAAATATAATACATCTATATAAAATTATTGGGTTCGTCCGAATCTCCCTATTGCACTGTAGCTTTGTATTTGTTCTAATTGATTCTGCTTAACTAACTAATCTAGAATTAGTTAACTCGCTAACTCCTTATTTTATTGAGAAGTAACTTTCATTGTTTGACCATGAAGTTTTTTCACTTTTTTGAGTTGAACTTCAAATCATCAAACACGTTCACCATAAAATTTCAGATTTAAACTTGAAGTGGATTCTAATACTTTAAAGGATCTGAACAACAACAAAAAATTATTTTTCCTCCAAATTACAGACAACAAATCAAAAATAACCCCATTACATGGCCAAACACAATTAATATTTATTTCTTGATTATTTAAGTTGCGTCAAACCTCATTAGATTTTTGTTTCCATAAAATCACAATCTATTTCAATATATTTTATCCTTTCATGATAAATTTGATTAGCAATAATTTATTATTTATTAAAATGGGTTAAAGTCCCACATTGATTGTAAAATAAATTGATGATCTGTTTATATTGACTCAAACAATTCTATCATTCATAGGCTAATTTTTGGAGTTGAGTTAAACCCAAGTATCATATCTTTACATGATATTAGAGCTAGCTCCATTCCCGTTTGAATTTTCAATCAACGTTCTAGTTGGGCCTAGGTTGAAAGAGACATTAGAGTGGGTTAAGTGGGCCTAGGTTGAAAGAGACATTAGAGTGGGTTAAGTTTCTACATTAATTGAGGAATGACTAATAGTCTGCTTATATGAACTTGAACAATACTCCTCTCATGAGCTAGCTTTTGGGCTTGAATTAGTCCCAGGTATCATCTCTTTACATTATTTAGTTCCTTTAACCAAAACTTGCAATATCACTGTAGTTACAACTATTGTCATGCTTCGGGCGGAGCTAGTAAAAGTTTATTTTTAATTAAAAAAATTATACTGTTTAAACATGATTAAAATTATCATATATATATATATATATAAGTATATAATAAATATTAAATCCTCTTTGACGTTTTCACATATTTATTTTTACATATTTTAAAAATTCTGACAGAAAATTGTGATTCTTAAGAAGTTTGATCATACATCCAGTGACAGATTTCCTTAGGCAAGTTGTTTAATCTAAGTGGCAAATTACAACCAGTTGATGAACGTCTGTATTTCTTGTCGGAGCAGTTATTCTATTAAATAAAATAATATATAAAATTTTTCATATATATATAATATTTATTTTGATTTCTAAATTACAAATAAAATAGTATATCAATTATATAATATTATTTATTTAAAATTATTTAATACCTGCATAATTTATCTCCGACGACGACCAAACTATCCTTGTTTTTCTTAATGCAATATCAATTTTTTTTCTGGTGGTATTTTGTCACGTCCCGGGATGGTATCCTAGACGTGACTGGCACTCAGAGACTTGCTAGTCCCCAAGCGGACCACCTAGTCTCATTGCCTTCATTCAGTCAATTCAATAGCAGAAGAAAATAGTATAATAATGATAATACTAATCTATCGGTGGGCTCAAGCTATCAACTCAATCTATCATAGATGAAATAATATATCAAAGGAAAGTCTCAATATAAAGAAAGGAGAGGGAAAGAACCCCTAACGTCAATCATCAACATCTATGTCTATGAAGCCTCTATACTGCTGTTTGAGACGGTACCATGACAGGTCATGGCTACCAAAAATCAAGTAAAAGACTATCAAGCTAAAGAAAGTAAACATCCTCCGAATGCAGGGGAGGACTCACCACTATCGAGAATTCGGAAAGCTCTGAACCTCAATGATTGGGTTATTAAAGTCCTTTGTCTACAAAATCTGCATCATAAAACGATGCAGCACCAAAGGGGCATTAGTACGTGGAATGTATTATATGTAAAACGGGCTAAAGTAAATAGAACAATATGACAACCAATCATCAATCACTCATCCTCGCCTCAGAGTAAAGGATAGGACTCTATCACCTCATTATCCATCAAAACATCAAACAATCACATCACGTCAGAGTTCTATCATCATAAAACCTATCTGGGAGTTTCTTGGACCTACACCAATCACCTATGAGTTGGTGATGGTACAACGAAGCGATATCGTTGCGGCATCCGCCCAGTATCTTGCCGGGGTGAAAGGACGTACATCCGGGGTTTTTGATAATAGTAAGTCCTCTTTTGGAACTAAGGAAACATCCGTTCACATGGTCCAATCCTCTACTACGCTGATCACGTAGTTAATGAGTGCGAGCGGGACTCATTCTTACTCATTTTTGGTGCTCAATACTCCTCCCATGACTCAATATGCTCATAAGTCTATCAATTTATCAAAAACTTCTAGCACTTAACCCCCACAGGCAAGAACACTCACCTCATCTCATTATCTATCAACTCAAAGGGCAAGACTACCCTTTCAAGTTGAGAATAAATATTCATTCGACTCTATCAATGTTATTTTCAGCTATTACAGTCATCAATACACTCACATCAGGACTCAGACCCAGTCAAACATCATATTCAAATAATCAAGGCTCTAGACATCTCCCTAAGTTCATTATTCGAGTCTTTACAGAGAAAATTTAATAAGATCAAATCACAATCATATAACAATGCAAGCGTACAGTAAACTTTAAACATAATGATCATCAATTTGAGATATGAAATATAATTTAAAGATAAGATTCAAGAATTAAAGATAATATTCAAGAAATTTTCAAGAAATCACTACTCAAGATTCTAAAGCATCAATTTACATCCTAACTTTACATTGGGGAACATGGAAGAACAATTTCATACTTTTGGGTAGTCTTTACATACCTGTGATGAAGAATCTTCAAGTTTCTTCAAGAAATTAGAGCTTCAAAGAAAACCCTCACCTTTCTTGTTCTTCTCTTCTTTCAGAACTTACGTAAAAGACTTAGAAAAATATAGGTGTGAAACTCTTTTTGTACGAAATACGCTTTAAAATATGTTTTGGAGGTATTAAAATATATATAGGAAGGACAAAATTGCCCTTCCCGAAATAAAGGAAAAAAAGTAAAATTTTCGTACATTGGTGCGCATCGCGGAGGAGGCGCGCACCTGTGTATTTTGTGAAAATTTTTGAAAACTTCATTCTCTTCGATAAAATCAACAACTAAAAACAATACCAAGTATAACTCCACGCCCCTGGCGCGTCGCAGAGGGGATGCGGAGAAGCCACTACTTTTGCACTTCAAGTGAAATTTCGTAATTCAATCCGGTTTGTATTAAATCAGATCGAGATTATTTTCTAACTCCATTTTCTGCGTTGATTGCAAATCCGATTGGAATTTTCCATTAGAGCTTTGGAAGACGTGCTGTGCGCATGATGTATTTTAGGGGCTTTTTGGTAATTTTATGGGGTGTTACATATTTTATCCCCCTTGAAATCATTCATCCTCAAATGATGAGTAGAGATTGGATAGAAATAGGAACAACCCCAGAACTTATCTCATTTCTCACTCGAGAACACTCGAGCTCTCACTATCCATCATCTATCCATCTTTGTCTTAGACTCAGAAATGGAATAAAACAAAGCATCAACTTATGAAAAAAATATTCAAAAATGTTAAGGATAAGAATATTTACTATCAACATCATCCTCACTTGCACAAATAGATGCGGGTATTTGAGTTTCATCGCTTCCTCAGCTTCCCATGTAGCTTCCTCAACAAATTGATTCCTCCATAAGACTTTAACGGAGGCTATCTCTTTATTCCTCAGCTTATGAACTTGTCGGTCAAGGATCTGGACTGGAATTTTCTCCTATGATAAGCCATCCTTCACACCTGTACTCTCCACAGGAATTGCTAAGGCTAGATCCCCCAAACACTTCTTCAGCATAAATATGTGAAATACTGGGTGAACTCCATTTAGCTCGGAGGGCAAGTCTAACTCGTAAGCAACTTTCACAATCCTTCTTACAATCTGGTATGACCCGATATAACGGGGACTCAGCTTCCTCTTCTTACCAAATCTCATGATACCTTTCATGGGTGACACTTCAAGTACACCCAATAGTCTACCTCAAGCTCCAAGTCTCTTCTTCTCACGTCCGTATATGACTTCTGGAGACTCTGGGTTGTCTTCAACTTTTCCCTGATGATTTTCACCTTCTCCATAGACTGGTGTACAACATCAGGCCTAATCAACTCAGCTTTACCCACCTCGAACCAGTCAATCGATGATCTACATCTCCTCCCGTGTAATGCCTCATATGGGGCCATCTGAATGCTGGCATGATAAATATTATTATACGCAAACACAATCAACAGTAGATGATCATTCCAATTTCCTTTGAAGTCAATAACACATGCTCTCAACATATCCTCCAAAGTTTGAATAGTGGGCTCCACCTGCCCCTCTATCTAAGGGTGAAAAGCAATGCTCAAATTCACCTTCATACCCAATCTCTTCTGGAAAGATCTCTAAAATTGATAGGTGAATTGAGCTCCTCTGTTCGAGATGATGGACAAGAGAACCCCATGCAGCCTCATAATCTCACGAATGTACAGTCGAGCATACTCCTCGATCGTATAAGTTGTCTTAACTGCCAAGAAGTGGGATAATTTAGTCATCCTTTCAATAATCATCCATATCGAATCATGCTGCTTCCTGGATCTTGGTAAGCCGGTAACGAAGTCCATGTTGATCACCTCCCACTTCTACTCCAAAATTTCAAAGTTCTAAGCTAATCCACACGGTTTTCGGTGTTCAACCTTAACCTATTGGCAACTGGGACACTTAGATACAAATTCAACAATGTCTTTCTTCATCCCATTCCACCAATAAACTTCTCTCAAGTCGTGGTACATCTTGGTGGAGCCAGGATGGATGGAATATCTTATGTTATGAACTTCGTCCATGATTCTATCTCGAACACCATCAACTTCGGATACACACAATCTCCCTTGATATATCAATACCCCATCCCCCTTTTTGAAGAAAACCATCACCTTATGCTTGAGAACCGCATCTTTCAATTGGAGTAAGACAGGGTCTTGGTATTGCTTTTCTTTCACCTCTAACACTAAGAATGAAGAAGAACCATTCTGAACATTGATTCCTCCTTCGTTGTTCTCCTCAAGTTGCACCCCCAATCGAGCCAATCTGTGCACCTCCTTGGCTAATTCTCTCTTCCCTTCCTCCACATGGGCAGTGCTACCCATATACATCCTGCTAAGAGCATCAACAACAATGTTAGCTTTACCTGGGTGGTAGAGAATGCTCATATCATAATCCTTGAGAAACTCCATCCATCTTCGCCGCAGGTTAAACTCTTTCTGACTGAACATATATTGCAAACTCTTGTGGTCAGTAAACACATCCATATGCACTCCGTATAAATAGTGATGCCAGATCTTAAGTGTGAATATCACTGCTGCCAACTCTAGATCATGAGTCGGATAATTCTTCTCATGGATCTTAAGCTGTCTGGAAGCATAAGCTATCACCTTCCCTCTCTGCATAAGCACACAACCTAATCCAACTCTGGATGCATCACAGTATATCACGAAGTCACCCATCCCGTCTGGCAAGGTCAACACTGATGTTGTAGTCAATCTAGTCTTCAACTCCTGAAAACTCTTCTCACATGCCTCAGACCACTGAAACTTGGTCTTCTTCTGAGTCAGCATTGTCAAAGGGGCTGACAGAGAAGAGAAGCCTTCAACAAATCTGCTATAGTACCTAGCCAGACCCAAGAAACTTCTTATTTTTGTCAGAGAAGTGGGTCTTGGCCAGTTCTTAACTGCCTCAATTTTCTGAGTATTCACCCGAATACCATCTCCCGAAACAACATGGCCTAAGAAAGCCACTGACTTGAGCCAAAACTCACACTTCGAGAATTTCATATACAACTCATGATCTTTGAGTGTTTGCAAAACCACTCTAAGGTGATTAGCATTCTCCTCTTCATTCCTCAAATATACCAAAATGTCATCAATAAACACGATTATGGACATATCAAGATATGGCCTGAACACCCTGTTTATCAAATCCATGAAAGATGCAGGTGCGTTTGTCAACCCAAAGGACATGATCAAAAACTCAAAATGGTCATACCGTGTCCTAGAGACTGTCTTAGAAATATCATTTTCCATCACGTTCAACTGATGGTAACTCGATCTGAGGTCTATCTTGGAGAAACAAGTAGCACCCTGAAGCTGGTCAAAGAGATCATATATTTTGGGAAGAGGATACTTATTATTTATGGTAACCTTATTCAACTACTGGTAGTCTATACACATCCTTAAAGACCCATCTTTCTTATACACGAATAGCACAGGAGCACCCTAAGGTGAGACACTAGGCCTTATGAAACCTTTCTCTAACAAGTCTTTCAATTGTTCCTTCAATTCTTTTCAACTCTACGAGGGCCATTGTATAGGGTGGAATTGAGATAGGTTTGGTCTCGGGAAGAATATCAATCCTAAAGTCAATCTCCCTATCAGGAGGGACTCCTAGAAGATCAATAGGAAATACCTCAGGAAACTCATTCACAATCGGGATTGACTCAAGAGTAGGAGACTCAACATCATCAGACTTTACTCGCACGAGGTGGTAAATACAACCCTTGGATATCAACTTTCTAGCTCTAAGATAAGAGATGAATTTACCCTTAGAGGCAACAGAACTCCCTTTCTACTCTAAGATAGGCTCATTAGGAAATTGGAATTTAACAACCCGAGTTCTACAATCAACAGAAGCATAACAATCATAAAGCCAATCCATGCCCATAATGATATCAAAATCAACCATCTCCAACTCTACTAAGTCAGCTAAAGTATCTCAATGATAAATAGACACCACACAGTCCCTGTAAACCCTCTCAGCTAGGATAGACTCACCAGTAGGAGTAGAAAAAGTAATGGGTTCAAGCAAACACTCTGGAAGAATCCCAAACATACTAGCCACATAAGTGGTCACAAAAAACAAAGTGGCACCCGGATCAAGTAATGCATAGCAATCATAAGTAAGACTCGGAGCATACTCGTAACAACATTGGGTGCCACCTCCTGATCTTGTCAATTACCCATAGCATAAAGGTGGTTCGTCCCGCTTCTTGTACCCGTAGTATTACCCCTCTACTGACTGCCAGTTGTGGGCGCTGCGGAGGACTGTGCTCTGTTGCTTTCTTCACCCCGTCTCCTCTTCGGGAACTCCTGCTGGAAGTGACCTGCCTGCCCACATACGAAACAAGCATCCGTGTCCAGAAGACACCTACCAAGATGGAGTTTCCCACAATTACCACAAGGTGGCTTTCCCCTCGGGCCTTAAGTCATACTAGCCTATGATTGGGCGCCCTGAGCCTTGAAATTCTGGAATCCCTGAGATTTCTGCTCATACTTATTTGGCTACACGGGCGCACTCACTGAAGACGATGCAGGATGTGATGCTCTCTTCTAAAAACATGACTTGTCACGCTTATTCTGTCTCTACGGGTCAGGCTCATGTCCTGCTGACTTCATCTTTCTGCTCAAATGCTCTTCTCTCTCTCTCTTCTTATCCTCCTCTTTCTACTGGGAATACACCATAAGTCTAGAGATGTCCATACCAGGAATCAGCAAAGCAGCCTTACACTCTTTCTGCACATGTCTGGCGAGGCCAGACACAAACCTCCTCATCCTCGTCCTCATGTCTTTCACCATCTCTGGAGCATACCTTGATAGTATGATGAACTTAAGGCTATACTCCTTCACAGTCATCCTCTCCCCCCTCCCCCCGATTTTAGATTCACGAACTCATCTGCCTTTGCATCCCTCAACTCTTGAGGAAAAGAAGTGATCAAGGAAGGCGGTTTCAAACTCTTCCAATGATGCAGGCTCTGCATCCTCACCTCTACTCCCCTCTCTCTGAGTGTACCACACATTAGACACGTCCTTCAGCTGGTAGGACGCAAGCTCAACTCACTCTATCACATCCGCATGCATAGCCCTCAAAACCTTATACATCTCATTTATAAAATTCTGCGGGTCCTCTTCCACCTTTGACCCTTATACACTGGCGGGTTCATCCTCAAGAAGTCCCTAAGTCGTGTTACAGTTGAGGGCTCCTGTGAGCCCGAACTAGGAGCCTGAGAACCTTGGCTATTCCCCTGGGAGGCCACCAACTGAGTCAGCATGGTGATAGCTCATCTGAATTATGCCTTAGTAGTGGGAGCGTGTTGGGGCTGAGCAGGGGGCGCCTGAGAGACCTCAGGGGTCCTAGCGGGGCGTCCCTGTCTCCTAGGCTCAGTCTGAATTGGAGCGTCTGGCTAGGTGTTCTCAGCAACTGAGGCTGGGGCATTTCTCTGAGCGGCTGTTCTCTTGGGCGGCATTTTCTGTAAGCATAAAACGTACGATTTAAAACAGGATTTCACAAGTTAACCGATAGCACGAACTTAGATCATATAAGAAGGGTAACACTTTCTAATGTCCTATAACCTTCTGCTTATGAAGCGTGGTGCACAACATACTCATAAACAAGACTCTACTAAACACGGCTCTATAGACTCCCTAGGATACTCAAACTTTATGCTCTGATACCAAGTTTGTCACGCCCCGGGAGGGTATCCTAGACATGACTGGTACTCGGAGACTTACTAGTCCCCAAGCGGACTACCTAGTCTCATTTCCTTCGTTCAGTCAATTCAATAGCGGAAGAAAATAGTATAATAATGATAATAATAATCTATCGGTGGGCTCAAGATATTAACTCAATCTATCATAGATGAAATAATATATCAAAGGAAAGTCTCAATATAAAGAAAGGAGAGGGAAAGAACCCCCAACGTCAATCATCAACATCTACGTCTATGAAGCCTCTATCCTACTGTCTGAGATGGTACCATGACAGGTCATGGCTACCAAAAATCAAGTAAAAGACTATCAAGCTAAAGAAAGTAAACATCCTCTGAATGCAGGGGAGGACTCACCACTATCAGGAATCTAGAAAGCTCTAAACCTCAACGATTGGGCTGCTGAACTCCTCTGCCTACAGAATCTGCATCATAAAATGATGCAGCGCCAAAAGGAGGTTAGTACGTGGAATGTACTGTATGTAAATGGGCTAAAGTAAATGGAACAATATGACAATCACTCATCAATCACTCATCCTCACCTCAGAGTAAAGAACAGGACTCTATCACCTCACTATCCATCAAAACATCAAACAGTCACATCACGTCGGAGTTCTATCATCATGAAACCTATTTGAGAGTTTCTTGGACCTATACCCATCACTCATGAGCCGGTGATGGTACACAAAGCGATGTCGTTGCGGCATCCGCCTAGTACCTTGTCGGGGTGTAAGGGCGTACATCCGGGGTTTTTTGATAATAGTAAGTTCTGTTTTGGGACTAAAGAAACATCCGTTCTCACGGTCCAATCCTCTGCTACGCTGGCCATGTAGTTAATGAGTGCGAGTAGGACTCATTCTTACTCATTTTCGGTGCTCGATACTCCTCTCAGGACTCAATATGCTCATAAGTCTATCAATTCATGAAAAGCTTCCAGCACTTAACCCCCACGGGCAAGAACACTCACTTCATCTCATCATCTATCAATTCAAAGGGCAAGACTACCCTTTCAAGTTAACAATGGATATTCATTCAACTCTATCATTGCTATTTCTAGTTATTACAGTCATCAATACACTCACCTCAGGACTCAGACCCAGTCAAACATCACATTTAGACAAAATCTCTAGACATCCCCCTAAGTTCATTATTCGAGTCTTTATAGAGAAAATTTAATAAGATCAAATCATAATCACATAATAATGCAAGCGTACAGTAAACTTTAAACATAATGATCATCAATTTAAGATATGAAATATAATTTAAAGATAAGATTCAAGAATTAAAGATAATATTCAAGAAATTTTCAAGAAATCACTACTCAAGATTCTAAAGTATCAATTTACATCCTAACTTTACATTGGGGCACATGGAAGAACAATTTCATGCTTTTGGGTAGCCTTTACATACCTGTGATGAAGAATCTTCAAGTTTCTTCAAAAAATTAGAGCTTCAAAGAAAACACTCATCTCTCTTGTTCTTCTCTTCTTTCAGAACTTACGTAAAAAACTTAGAAAAATATGGGTTTGAAACCCTTTTTGTACGAAATATGCTTTAAAATACGTTTTGGAATATTAAAATATATTGAAAAGGACAAAATTGCCCTTCTCGAAATAAAAGAAAAAAAGTAAAATTTTGGTACACTGGTGCGCATCGCGGAGGGGGCATGCACCTGTGTATTTTGTGAAATTTTTTAGAAACTTCATTCTCGTCGAAAAAAATTAACAACTAAAAAAAATACCAAGTCCGCACCCCTGGCGCGTCGCGAAAGGGACGCGGAGAAGCCACTGTTTTTGCACTTCAAGTGAAATTTCGTAATTCAACCCAGTTTGTTTTAAATTGGGTCAAGACAATTTTCTGACTCGATTTTTCGCGCTGATCGCAAATTCGATCTCGGATTTTCTATCAGAGCTTTGAAAGACGCGTTATGCGCATGATATATTTTAGGAGCATTTTAATAATTTTACGGGGTGTTGCATATTTTATCATCTTGTTTTGGTGAACAATAATTTACGCTGAAACTCAGCATTATCAGTAGAGGTGGAATCTGGAATTATTCCATTCTTAGCAACAAAATAAAATTCAATTATTAAATGAGTAGGTTTAAATTTTTTTAAAAAAATGGATCTGATTAGTAGGGTTTGGATTAAAGAAATTGATGAGTTTAATAGTTAAATTTAGTAGCAATATATATGGTCAGTCATAATAATAAGCTAAATAGTGATTTTCTTTTTTTCTTTTTCAAAAACAAAAACTACCAAATTTTATAATTCGTTTGGCCAAGCGGCTAAATTAAAAACTGTTTATTTTAAAAAATATTTTTTAAAAAAGTATTTTTTAAAAAAAAATATTTGAAGTGAGAAACAGTTGTGTTTGGTTAATTCATTCGAAAAATGCTTTTGAGTGCTTTAAATAAATAAATTATATTTGATTAATCTTGTTGAAAAAGTACTTTTGAATACTTATAAAAAAAAAGAGCAAATAACGATGCACATTTAAAAGTTATTTTATAGAGGGGAAATTATTTTAAATATCAATTATGAAATAACTAATGAAAATTTGCATTTTTATTTCATTAAAATTAAAGTATATATGAAAATTTTCAATTAATATAATACATAAATAAATCAAAATAAGTATTAAATAATATAATATTAATATCATGATTTAAATATACTTAAAACATTAAGATATATAAATGATATGAAATGAATAATTAAAGAATCAGAAAGAAATGAGTTGCTATACGTAGTAATCAAACAAGTTCTTTTTATAATTAAAATTAATCAATTAATAAGGAACATGCTTGGTAAATATGTATTTATGGTAAAAAATACTTTTATCTTGAAAAAGATAATTTTCTATTTCTGCTTTTCTTGAGAAGCATGAATTTTAGCTTCTTCCCAATTGCTGAAACACTAATATAATAATAATAATAATAATA
>JAABOM020047875.1:0-15952 GCA_011800125.2 Solanum clarkiae | reverse complement strand
TGTAAAAGAGGTACTAGACTTTCAAATCGTTTACATGCATTCTTAGGCTTAAAAGCCAAATCATATTCTCCATAATCATGCATAATAGGCTAAAAAGCCAAAACATTCTCCATGAATACTTTTCATATATAGAAATAGCTCCTTAGACATAGTGGTGTAAACACCCATACTTACTCAATAAGCTTTCATCATAGACATTTATGTGATCACATTCTTGTCATAACCAATATCATATCAAAATCATGTACATAAACATAATTGGGCTTAACCCACTTCATGAACTTCATAAAAACCATAGTCATGTATGCATGCTCAATGAATGAGATGAGATTAGCATGAGTAATAGAGTTTCAAATAAATCAATAATGTGTTATGAGATTCAAGTAAAAACATAAGTAAAATTCACGTTTAAATCATAATGTAGATTAGTCATGCGCAAATCAAGCTTTAAAGGAGACATGCACTTTCATAACTTCATTACTTCAATGCATTTGATCATATTAGGGATTGCTTCAACTTAAAATCATTAAATAAACATAACCCCTGCAGCAATTGGATTTAAAAAATCATAATATAGAAAATCCATATTTAAAGTAAGCTAAAATTCATGAAAATCGCTTGCAAAGAGTTTGGGTCTTCTTGGTTGAAAGGGAACAAGAATTAAACCCACATACCTTAGATAATGAAGAAGATTCTAGAAGAAATTTGCTAACGAAATAGCCCTTCCTTGATACCCAAGTTTAATTCCCCCTAGAGTTCCTTGAGTGAGACTTGAGAGAGTTTTTTAAATGTGAGGAATGTATTTGAATGAGGGGAATAAAGTTTAGATCATTAGAAAGTCTTTAGGTAACATAGGAAGTCATAAAAGACCCTTAGAATAGTCCATTAGTACGAAAACGTCTTTAATGAAACAAATTGAAAAAATGAAAAATGTCGTCTCATGGAGGACTATACGATCCGTGACAAGCTATACGGACCATATACATGTCCGTGATCCAACAGTTGGAAAATACACTTGGCGAAGGTCTGAAATGGTAATCCCTTACTTAGAATTTTTCAACAAAACCATCCATACGGAGGGGCTACACTATCCATACAAGGCCACACATTCCGTTTGCTTACCCGTACCCCTACACTTAGAAATTTCTCCATGATGAAGTTTCGAGATGGTGATGCAATACTTAGAAAACGTTCACTCTGGAAGCCATACAGAGGCCATACAGACCATACCACCTAGTACGGACTACATATATAGTCGTAGCTCTATACTTGGTCCCCAAACTGTGGGATTTCAAGACTAAGGCCATCGCACGACCTAAGACACGATCGGTGAGGTATCACACGAACTGCGTGGGGTCCATTTCTAGTGTGCCTTAGTTTAAAACTCCACATTAAAACTCCATGTTAAGGGCTAAACACTTCTCATAAGGCCAAAGGCCACTCCATGGAGGCTCCACATGGTCCATATAGCCTTACACGGATCGTAAGGGCTCCCATGGAGCATCACCTTGGTCCAAAACATTTTCAGAACCATATTATCAAGCTCTAATGAAGTCATACAATGCCTAGGTCTTTACATCATCTCCCCGTTGGGAATATTTGTCCTCGAATGTGCTAGAACAAGACTTGACTTGGAACATGAAACATTTAAATTACCAGATACAATGCATTACCATTACTTGAAAATCATAAAGTCATTAAAACGTATTTTAAAATGTACTTAAATCATTCAAAACATCATAGAAATCATCTTGGTGCACACGCATGCATGCTATGTCATGAAACTCAAGAGTGAAAGAGTAGGACCACTTGGAATGGAAGAACCTAATACCTTAGGCTTGAGTAGATTGGAAAAGACGGTGATATCATTTCATTATGTCCAACTCCACCTCCCATGTAGCACTTTCCACATGTTGATTTCTCCAAAGCACCTTAACCGAAGCCACATCCTTATTATGAAGTTGTTTCACTTGCCTATCCAAAATCTCAACCAAAAACGATATCTCCTCATAAGACATATTCTCCTCAACCTCAACACCTTCCACAGCCACAATAGTATTAGGATCACTAACTAACTTCCTCAACATAGACACATGAAAAACTTGGTGAATAGAACTCAAATCTGGTGGCGAATCAAAGCTATAAGCCACATTTCTAACCTGGTCAATAATCTCATAAGGACATACATATCAGGGATTAACTTTCCCTTTTCTCCAAAACGAATTACCCCCTTCATAGGTAAGACATTCACATACACCTAATCACTGACATGAAACTAAAGATCCCTCTTTCTAACATTTGTATAGGACTTTTGGTGACTTTGGGCTATTTTTAACCTTTCCCTAATCAACTTCTCCTTCTCCATAGCCTCCAACACCAAGTCCGGACCAATCAGAGCCATATCTCCCAACTCACTCAATCCTATCAAAGATCTACATCTCCTACCATACAAATTCTCAAATAGTGCCATACTAATGCTAGCATTAAAGCTATTATTATAAGCAAACTTGATGAGTGGAAGATGGTCATCCTAATTACCCTTGAATTCTAAAACACAAGCCCTCAACATGTCTTCCAAAGTTTGAGTTTTCCTCTCTGTTTGTCCATCGATTTGATGATGAAATGTGGTGCTCAACTTCACCTTACTACCAAGTCTTCTTTGAAACGGCCTCCAAAAGTGAGAAGTAAATTAGGTACCACAATCTGCAGTAATAGATCTAAGCACGCCATGCAATCTCACCAACTCTTGAATGTACAACCTTACATAATCTTCGTCACCAAAAGTAGTCTTGACTAGTAAGAAATAAGCCAACTTAGTCATCTGGTCAATGATAACCCAAATGTAGTCAGATTGCCTTCGAGTTTGACGTAAACCAACCATAAAATCTATGTTCATATCTTCCCACTTCCAAGTAGGAATCTCAATATCTTGAGTCAAACCACCAGACCTTTGGTGCTCTATCTTCACTTGTTGAAAATTAGGGCATTTGGATACAAACTTGGATATTTCCCTCTTCATATCATGCCACTAATACACACTTCACTCAAATCCCTATACATCTTAGTAGATCCTGGGTGAATAGAATAATGAGAGTTATGGGCTTCACTCCTAAGCACCCTCCTAGGATCATCTACATCCGGAACACATAACCGATCTTAATACCAAAGTACACCATCTCCTCCTTGGGAGAAGACCTCTATCTTCTTTTCAGCAACCAACTTCTTCAACTCAATCAATGATGGATCTAGATCTTGCTTAGCCTTTACATCAATAACCATCGAAGATTCGACTCTATTCTGAACATGAATGCCACCATTATTTGAGTCGGCCAACCTAACACCAAATCTAGCCAAATGGTGAATATCCTTTGCCAATGCCTTCTCTCCTCCTCAAAATTAGCCACACTTCATTTGGATAGCCTACTAAGAGCATTGGCTAGGACATTTATCTTGTTGGATGATATTGTACACTCATATCATAGTCCTTTAGGAGTTCCAACCATCTCATTTGCCTCAAGTTAAGATCCCTTTGAGTGAACACATATTGCAAACTCTTGTGATTGGTGAAAATATCAAAATGCACCCCATAGTAATCATGTCTCCAAATCTTCAACGTAACACCACCACCTTTAGCTCAAGATCATGAGTCGAGTAATTATGCTCGTGCACCTTCAATTGCCTTGACACGTAAGCTATCACCTTATTATGTTGCATAAGCACACAACCCAACCCAATCGAGAAGCATCAGAATACACCACAAACCCATCCAAGCCAGTCGGTAGAGTTAAAATGGGAGCCGATGTAAGCCAGTCCTTCAAAATCTGAAAACTCTTCTTACATTTTGGTCATACAAACTTTTGCTTATTTTGGGTCAACTTCGTCAATGGAGATGTAATAGATATGAACCCTTCAACAAAACTCCTATAATAGCTAGCCAACCCAAGAAAACTCTGAATATCCAAAGGAGTCAATGTCCTAGGACAATCCTTCACGGCCTCAGTCTTCTTCGGGTCAATGTTAATATCATCACTGGACACCACATGTCCAAGAAAAGATACCTCACCCAACAAAAACTCACATTTGCTAAACTTGGCATACAACTTCTTCCCCCTCAAAGTTTGAAGAGCCAATTTCAAGTGATTCATATGCTCCCGCTCACTTCGGGAATGAATGAGAATATCATCAATGAAGACAACCACAAAACTATCAAGGAATGAATCGAACACCCAATTCATAAGATCCATAAACACGATTGGAGCATTGATTAAACCAAATCAATTACCACAAATTCAAAGTGTCCATACCTAGTCTGAAAAGCCATCTTGGGCATATCACACTCTCTCACAACTGATGATAACCAGAATGAAGGTCAATCTTTGAGAAATGGGTATCCCCTTGAAGTTAATCAAAAAAGTCATCGATTCTCGGCAACATATACTTATTCTTGATGGTTACCTTATTTAATTACCTATAATTGATGCATATTCAAAGAGATCCATCTTTCTTCCTTACAAATAACACCAGAGCACCCTATGGATATATACTTGGCCTTATAAAACCTTTCTCCAAAAAATCCTTCAACTGATCTTTCAACTCATTTCACGCCATATGATATGGAGGAATAGATATAGGTTGAGTATCCAGGAGAAGATTTATGCCAAAGTCTACTTCCCTTTTGGGAGGAATACTGGGCAAGTCTTCGGGGAACACAACTCGGACTTCATATATTTGACCCTCGCAATATGATAAATACACCCCTTGGACATCATATTTTGGGCCTTAAGGTAGGAAATAAACTGACCATTAATAGCAGAGTCACTACCTTTCCATTCAAGAATGGGTTCATCCGGAAATTAGATCTTGACCTTTTGGGTTCTACAATCTATAGAAGCATATGATGCATGCAGCCAATCAATCCCAAGAATCACATCAAAATCAAAAATATCATGTTCAATAAGATCACATGAAAAGATTTTATGCAACACTAAAACAGGACAACCCTGATAAACTCTATGAGCAACAACAGATTCACCCATTGGGGTATAAACTGAAAAAGGCTCCCACAAAATTTCAGGACTCAAACCAAACTTAACAGCCAAGAAAGGAGTCACAAAATATAAATTGGTACCTAGATCAAGCAAAGCATAAACATCAAAATCAAAGACTTTTAACATACCGGTCACAACATCTAGAGCTTCCTCTACTCATATCGGGCATACAAAGCATAGAACCTATTGTTTTCTGGGGGCACCACCTGGTAAAGCTCTTGGTTGGGTTGGATTAACTTGAACCACTTGACCCTTCTTCGGTGTCTTTGGGCAGTCAATAGGCTTGTGGGTTGTCTCACTAATGTGCCTCCAATATACAACACTTTTGATGCTTAAAACTTGGACTTTTGTGTGTTATCAAAGCAATGTTAGTTGGTTTATGTGTTTTTGAGTTTGTATTTGAAGGATTATAGGTTGGCCTTGATTTTAGAGAAAATTGCAAAAGTTGTTGAGTATTGCTGTTAGTACGAGATTTTTTAAGGGTCATAGATCATTCTATGAGCTGTAGGGTGGTTTCTTGACAATTCTAGTAAGGGAGCATTTTCTGAAGTTTATTCTACGAACATGCAGACGAGCCATAGAAGGGTTTATGAGTCATAGAAGATGGTTCTTGCCCTGAGGATCAGAGACTTGGACTTTAAGGAATTTCATCAAACGAAACCCCCTTTACTGGTCTCAAGTCACTTTACGAGTCTAGAGTAGAAGTCCAAATTTCCAGCAACTGAATATAATACCCCGACTATAGGTCGTGGAATGCAATACGGCCTGTAAAGACATTTCATATTGCGTGCCAACCAGTTTCCCTATTTTGTTTAGGACTTGAATTTTAATTATTATATATAGGTTTTTTAGGTTAATTTTCAGAAGTTTTCACCTAGTACTCAGAGAACTCAATATTTGAAGAGAGAAAACTATAAGATCATATTGGAGAGTCTTTGAGAACAGTTATGTTTGAATTTTATCTTGAAGCTTGTGGTTCTTATTGAAGTTGGATTTTGCTTGTTCTTAATTCTATTGTGTGAGTGTTCAATTATGTCTTCTCTATTCATAATTCTTCCATCTACACATAGCATGAGTAGCTAAATCTATAACTAGGGTTGTGAGAACCATGAAGAACTAACAAAGTAAAACTGAATAATTCGTAACTCTTGGAAGGTGCATATGCATGTATTAATTAACTCACTTTGTTTTGCATGTTTTCTAGTAGTATCCAACATTAGAACCTGCCTAGTGTTACAGACTGGACCAAGGTAGTAATGAATAGGAAAAAGAATTAATTAGCAGGATTAGATTCATGTGTTCTAATCTAATCAACTAAACTGGGTCAACGAGAGGTCGACTGGGACTAATAGGTAAGGGTTAGTAATGCACACTATGGATATGGGCCAAGTCACATAGTGGAATTTACCTCTCACCTTTGACCAAAAGGCTTGCTGAACATAACTTACCATCCTACATATTATACATTAGAAATGAATTAGTTTATTCGGTGATACTAAGTTGGCGAATCATGGGGAACACAACTAGTTCCTCTGCATATTGACTTCTCTCTTGTGATGGTTAGTTTAGTTATACTTTTCATTGATTATTTCAAACCCCCTCTATTGGGGAATTAAGTTGGTTAATCATTTGGATTGCAAATCGATGAATTCTGTTGAGTCTACGTATTTCATGTGGGTTCGACCCTAACCTTTGTTAGGTTCTATGTCTTTACAACAACCACTTTATCCTCTAAAAAGGAGGTGTAACTTGGGTGACATTAAAATTTTGGCGCTGTTGCCAGAGAACATGGCTAGACTTAGTGAATTCATTAGTAATTCGAGTGTTAATTCTCAGTTCCCTTATTTTGCTTTTGTTTGTTGTTTTTGTTTTTTTTTCAGGGTGTAAGTATAGTGTATGCCCAAAATTCAGAGTCAAGGAAACCCCTTGTCTCTATTTGACCCAGATATCCACAGAACATTGATAGGAACATCTCAAAACAACACTAATAATGCAGCCAGTACAGCTCTGAACAGGAATACCAGTGAGGATGCTGAGAATGAGAACCCACCTCCTCTGGAGGACATTTCTCCACATTCTTAGGATTTCAATACCAATACTTACCAGTGGAATCAGTATAGGCTGAATCTTATGCCTATGGAGGTGACTAGAGCTATTTTGTTGCCACCACTACCGTCAAACACAAAGTTCACAGTCTCGAATGGGTTACTTTAGATGTTGCAGAATCGTGGGCTATTTGTGGACTTACCGTCGAAGGATCCTCATAGCCACCTACATAATGTGGCATTTGTCTACAAGAATGTGATGGGAACACAGAATCTGTCTATGGATGATGTGGGACTTCGTGTCTTCGCATTATCTCTTACAGGCAATGCAACATTATAGCTATCTGAACTCCCACAGAGTTTGATCACCAGTTGGGCAGACTTACAGAAAAGTTTTTCGGAGGGGCACTTCCCTAAATCGAAGAAGCTCAAGTTAAAGGACCAGATCAACAACTTCTAGAAACTTCCTAGTGATTCAATCAATACCACTTGGAAGCGGTTCACCAAATGTCTGAGGAGTGTCCTTGACCACAAGATAGTTGATGATGCTTTGGTTGAGATCTTCTACCATGCCCTTGATGAGAATAGTCAGGCTTGTGCTGACAGTATCATAGGGGGCATGTTTTTGGATCAACCATTTGCAAGGATCGTAGAGTGAATGGAAAGAGTGGTCAAGACTAATCATGCATGGGGGAAGTGTGATAGATAATCCACTAAGAGATCATGTGTTGTTAGTGTGGGTGCAGAGAAAGCAAAGAACAATGAAGAAATCATGCAGCAGCTTGCTAGATTTGCACAGGTATGGACGTGATGATGAACCAGACCCAAGAGAGAGTAAATGTAGTGGTTCATCAACCTCCACGTGCACTCATGTACGAGGGCCCATATTATGATAAGGACACGTGTTTTGTTGCTGATCAGATGGGGGTTTTCAGATCAATGCTCAAGGGTCCAATCAGGTCTATTGGCACCAGGGTCAAGAAAACCAAGGTCGGAACTTTAATTGATATGGAGCTTACAGGGACAAATAGTGGAGGTTACTATGAGAGGAACAAGGGTCCACAGAGAGATGGAGATAGGGGCCGCAGAGAAGGCTTCAGAAATAGTCCTTATGTGCCACCACATAATCGTGATACAGGTGCTAGCAGTTCCAGAATTAAGGAGATGTTCGATCGCCTGTTGAAGAAGGATGAGACATAGGATGAGACTGTATGGGGCATGAAATAAGATAGTTTGAGTATTAATCAGTAAATAGAGTCTCACACTATGGTTGTCAAACAGCTGGAACAACAATTTTGTCAAGTCTCGACTCAACTTAATCAGCATCAGAGAGGTATACTGCCTAACAACACAGTTCAAAATCCTAAAAATGAAGGGAAGTGTACGGCAGTCACTACTCGGGGTGGCGAAAGCACCATTGATCGTCCCATGCCGGTTGAGAAAGAAGATATTCGAGAGGAGATAGTTCTGACCAAGGATGCAAATGAAGGAGATGATCGTGGCAAGGATGGGGTGAGTGAAGTTGCTGATGCACCATACTACAAGAAAAAAGACTTTTAATGACCATTTCTTAACAAATGTAAATGAATTCAATTGTCATAAATACACTTATAGTGACCAAATTGTTTCGGTTGTTATAAATATACTTATACTGACCAAATTTTTTCTATCGTTATAAATATACTTATAGAGACCAAATTCTTTTCAGTCATTACAAATAAAATTATATTGACCATTTTTTTATTGTTATAAATACACTTATAGTGTCTAATTATTTTTTCTGATTGTTAAAGATAAATTTTAATCCAACATTAATGAGGGGATAAATTTGATCATTAAAACATATAACATCCCGTTGTTAAAATATATTAGTTAGTGTAAAAATATTTTTTAATTAATATGAGTGCAAAGAGATCAGACCAAATAATGTTATAAGTATAATAAGTAACGTTTTATTAATCATTCCATCATATTGATAAGAATACTCCATCTTTTATAATTTTGCTTATTTCATAGTAATCTTTTATAATTTTGCTTATTTCATAGTAATCTTTTATAATTTTGCTTATTTCATAGTTAAAAAAGTTTAACAAAACAAAAAAAATTAATGTATTATTTTCTGATAACTCTATCGATCATTCTTATTATAGTCAATTATATAAAATTTTGAAATATTATAAAAGTATTTAGTTACAATCTTTTTGGCACAATTTTTTTTAACTTAAATATTTTTTTGATATACTTTCTATATATGTTTATATTTGAGAGACAATTTATTCATCTTTAATTGACCTATTTAAAGATGCAAGATGAAGTAGGTCAAAACAAAAAGTTGTAATGAAACAAAAAATCCAAAATAGAAGTAATAATATTAAATATATAACTATGAGCTTCTGAGATTAATTTAAGATAGAAAAGTTATATAAATTTGGTAGTAAGTAATTTTCTCAAATGGATAGATGTTTCTCCACTTGCAAATTACCTCGATCAATAGACTTAAGAATCAGTATTCAATAATAATATTTTTTCTAATAGAAAAATATACATTGCGTCGATTTTTTCTCCATAATTGGCTGTGAAACTAATAGATGTATATAAAGAAAAATCATTCGTTTGAGTTAGAAAATATAAACTAAAATTTTATAAGCAAAAAATTTTAAAATCTTTACATGAAATATAATCAACTAATAAATTAATTAAGAAATTATGATTCTTTTTATTATTTAAAATTTAAGATGATATAATTGATTTGTATCTCATAATATTTTGACCCTAAACGCATACATTTGTCTCATGATATTCATATTAGATTATCTATATTAGGTGAATACTATTAGCATAAAAAGTGAAACTAAAAGAAGTTGGGGGCTTTATCCATGAAGCAATATGCAAAAAGTCAATAACTTAAGGTGCAAAATACAAAACAAACAACTTTATGTCTAGAATTAGAAAATCCAACTTTCTTTTTATTTGGTTGTGAGAACAAAAATAAATTTTATATTTCATTGTAGTTAATCTTTGATTTTGTGAAAAAGAGAAAAGAAGATAATAGTTATTAGGAGTGTAATAACCTTACATGAAGTTTTTATACTTGTATTTTGACAGATCATGTAATTGGAAGAACTCATCCTCAGAGAAAGTGTAAAGAAATATAAGCAATGAAATTTTTTTGAAGCATAAGAAGAATGCATTTCATATTTCAGAAATTGTTTAAAGATATTCTAGTTTTTCTTTACTAAGAGTTAAAAATATAATATCATACAATCTGTAAGTCTATATTTTATAACATTACACAATATCATTCTTTATAGTTAACTATGAAATATAATATGAATATATTCAATTTGTATGTGTTCATATGTGCATGTATTTGTATGTGTGTGTATACATATGAACTTTTGTTGATCTGACTTGTGGTTATAATTAAGGATTTAATAACTAGAACTGAAGAGAGCCTTGGATTAACTGATTAAGTTTTTGTCCTATGACCAAAAGGTCACGGGTTCAAACTTTGGTAACATCTTCCAGTAGAAATGCAAGGTAAGGCTACGTACAATAGATCCTTGTGGTTAGGTTATTCCCAGATATGCACCGGGCTTGCCTTTTTTTTTTAATAAATAGAATATCAATTAGTGAAGAAAAAATATGGTTACTGAAAAGAGGTATAACAACCGGATTTTCGTCATCGTTAAAGCTTCTTTAATGACCGAATTAAATTTGGTCGTTAATTTTAACGACGGAGCTTTTAACGATTTGTGAAGATGGAATTTTTACCGGTCATTATTGATCAATAACGACTAGATTTATACATTTAGAAACAAAATTTTCCCTCGTTAAAGACCTATTTTCTTGTAGGCAGAGGTTGAAGCCCATTCCTAGGCCTCCTCTTCCCTTTCCTCAGAGAATCAAAAAGAGGAAAGAGGAAGGCAAGTTCAGGCACTTTCTCTCCATGCTGAAGCAGCCACCATCAACATCCCTCTCGTTGAGGCATTGGAGAAGATGCTAGGGTATGCTAAGTACATGAAGGACTTGGTTACTAAAAAGAACACTGTGAGTCAGGAGATTTGTCAAGAGATTCAACATTGTAGTTCTATTGCTACAAGGTCCTTGGTTCAGAAGTGGGAAAATCCAGGTGCTTTCACCATACCCTGCACCATCGAAGATATGGAGTTTGCAAGGGTACTATGTGATCTAGGTGTCATCATTAATCTGATAACCCTTGTGGTCTACAAGAATCTTGGATTTGGAGTCCCTACCCCAACTAGCATGCGGTTGTTGATGGCGGATCGCATGGTGATGAAGCCTATAGGAATACTGTACGATGTGTTGATAAAGGTTGAACAATTCATATTCTTTACAAACTTTGTAATCCTAGATTGCATAGTTGACTTTGACGTCTCAATCATCTTGGCAAGTCCGTTCCTAGCCACTGGGTGAGCACTAGTGGATATGGAAGATGGTCAACTTAGGTTTAGGTTGAACGATGAAGAAGTAATCTTCAATATCTGTCAGTCCATGAAGCGGCCAAATGATTTAAAGAGAGAATTCTAGGCAACTGGTGAAGTCGGATTAACCAATTTATCCTAGTCGTGCTGCGATACTAAATCAGGCGCAACTTGGGAGGCAACCTAAGGTTTTTGATGTAATAGTGTAGTTATTAGGTTATTTTCAGTTTTTGAATTCATAGGTAGTTTGTTTTCTTGTGTTTTGATTGTAATTTTGGACATTGGGCTGGTTGCATTAGGGTAACAGTGTATTCTATGAAGAGTATGCAGGTACAGGACTAAATCAGCAATTGTGGCTGAGAAGAGCATCAGGTTGAGTCTCTATGCTGGGTTTACGGGCCATAAAACATTATATGAGTCATACCGCATCTCATAGAGATTTTCAATTAGCAGAAAAATTATGCACTCCAGTCCACGAGACGTAGACCAAACTATGAGTCGTGAATGAGGCTTGTGGAACCCAAGTAAGTTCCTGAAAAGTTTTCTAAGTGTTGAGGTCTCTACAACGAGCCGTAAATTACTTTACGACTAGTAGATTGGTCCGTGAAACCTAGTCTTGAAATATAGGGTTTGGATGTTCTACGAAACTATGATTTACGAGCTATAAACATCTACGGCCCATAATAGGGGTTTCGTAGAGTCCAGGCCCATTAACTTTTCTGTTGACCCGGTCAAGGTATAAATAATGGGGTCAAATTATTTTGACCCATTCTTGACCTAAATTACATAACTAACCCAACCAACCCCCCCTAGTGAAATCAATCACTGACGGCTACCATGCATCCATTTCTGATAAGATTCTGACACTCTACGGTTTTAGTGTCTAGTTACCTCCTTCATCTTCTTTAACCTAATCTCATATCTTAGTAAGTTTTTTATTAGATTAAAACCTTTAATTTGCCTTGTTTTGAATGATTGATTTGGAAATTATGTGGGGAATGATGTTTGGACATAAAATCTATGTTTGAATTTAATTTGTGCTAGTTGAAATTAGGTTTCCCATGTTTAAATTATTGACTAAGTCTAGAATTGGGAACTTTGGCCTTGTGTGAATGTTTTGGATAGTTGTGTGTGCCTATTGAGTCACTTACCATGTGTGATTGAATGATTGTGTTTTGGAATTGGTGGGTGATGATATAGATGCATGATCATGTTAAATCAATCATAGGTGGTCGGAATTATAGGATATATCATGTGTAGTCACTTTCGATGGGGGTGTATATGTGTAGAACATGTTTGGGGTAATGGTTGTGGTATAGAAATCATATGAGTGTGTGTGTGTGTGTGTGTGTTTTCTTCAATGTTGATAATATATTTTTTGAAAGTCAATTGGGGTCTGTTTGATGGGCTTAGAAACTCAGGTGAATGAGTTTTCTGGTTAACGAGAGTCCTTTACGGCTTGTGGATTATTCCATGAGTCGTAATTGCTCCTCGTCCAAGATTCCAAAAATTTGATGTTTCTGAGTATCCATTAGATGTGACCTTTTATGAGTCATAAATCACTTTATGACTCGTAGATAGGTCATGTAGATCCCTGCCTAGAATTAATCACTCACTGGAGATCTCTATGATCCAGCTCACCACTTGTAAACCACTTTACGAGTTGTACCTAGTCTCATAGACTTTTCTAGTAACAAAAAATATTCGAACCACTATTTTATGAAAGATCTTTATGGCTCGTAGTATCCACCACGACCCATAAAGAGGCTTTCATAAAACCGTTTAGTAACTTAAATCAAATGATTTTTTGCATTCCAATTTTGATTTGTTGAGCTAACCAGGGTGCGTATATGTTTATGTTTCAGGTACTATGGACCCAAAAACCAAATACGACAAGATCCTGGCCCTACAGAGAAGGCTCAGAGATGAGTCTTCAGATGAGGAGCATGCCACTACACTGAGTGGCTCAATTAAGGCGATGGATGTTAGCTCAGATCCAGATATAGCTCAATCACAAGCTAGAGCCGCTGCCAGAGCTGGGCAGACTCAGGCTCTTGTTGCCTACACTCCTCAGTTTGAGGAGGGAGATATCGATGAGACAGATTTACCACAGATGACTCCATCAGGAGAGGAGTCTAGCTCTGAGGGAGGCTCTGAGGAGGGATCAAAGACAGAGTCCTCCGTCACACCTCGATCATCACCATCTACATTGGATGCCCTCACTAGCTGGTGGTGCATTGAGGCATGCAGGAGATATATGGAGAGGGCATGCAGCCGAGAGAGCAGGGTAAGCCAGCCCACTCCATCTATAAGGAGCCCCGAGTCATATAAGACAAACTCGATAGTGTCCCCGGCCTCCACGACACGATAATCCAGTATGGGTTTCAGTGGCTCACACATGCACTTGGATGAAACTCCCCGACCATGGTGAGGGAATTTTATGCCTCATATGCAACCACTATCCAGATCACTCTTCCCAAGGGGAAGAAGCCCATCGCTCAGGCCAGACTGACCAATACGAGAGTGAGGGGACGACAGGTGGATATATTGGAGGCCACCATCCACCGTATGTTATTTTATCTAGAGTTTTCTGCCCCCAGATCCACCACAGAGTTCAACTACAGGGTGGGGCAGACGAGGTAGCCACTTGTGATAAAAGATACAGAGAAGTGAGCCACTTTGATGAGATGGGTGGCTGGGTATATTGCTGAGCAGGGTCTGGAAGCTGCATGAGTCACCAGTCACTTGGAGCATATTGTCAAGGATTTGCTCAGTTTTCCCGCTAAATTTTTGTGGTTGGTTGTTCGTTCACGCATCCAGCCGATACTTGCTGATAATACATTGACGCCGGAGCATGCAGTTTTGGTTGCCAGCATCATAGTTGACTATGATATTGAATGGGCCGGCCACATTGCTGAGCAGATTTCTTAGGTTGTACTAAAGAGGTCGACCTCCATCCTATTCCCATGCTTTATATATTGGCTCTGTCTAGAGTTGTGGGTGGAGAGTTACACTAGCTAGACCAGTTGATTGAGGCCCAGTATACATTGGATCCCAGCCTGATCAAGGCTGAAAAGAACCCAATGGTATTCCGGTGAGCACAGCCTCCACTTATGCCTAAGATGTTCACCCCAGCGCCACCAACTGAGGGTTCAGAGACTGTCACTACTACTGCTGCTACTACTGAGGAGAGGCCCCCGCAGCCCGAGGCTGTTGAGGAGAGGGGGCCCACTATTGTTGTTCCTGAACCGCAGGCCATGACTTCAAAAGCTACTACCACAGGCATGATCTATGTGTCTGTCGCATCTATACAGGCCTTGGCGCAGAGGTTATCACATACTAAGTTGCTATTGACTCAGCTTGTTCATCAGATTAAGCCATGGGGTCCGCCAGGCCATTTCAGACTCGGAGGGTCGGATACAGGAATTCGCAGTCTCTACTATTTAGGACCATATCTCCATCGTTGGATGCATGTATTAACGCCTTCGAGGAGAGGGTATAGCGGAGATTAGGCGAGGCCCGACCTTTAGATTTGTCAGCCTTGTAGATGGAGATCCAGCAACTCTGAGCTGAAATAACAGTAGCAGTCGCGGCATTGGTTACACTACCAGAGACTATACCTTCGGTGCCAGTGGTTGATTTATTTACTCCTGATGAGCCCATCGAGCATTCCCAAGGGAAGAGAGCCTACACAGAGGATGATGAGTAAGATGAGAGACGCATACATGTAAGGCTCACAGAGGAGGAGGAACTCGAGCTTTTCTTGAGGAGATCGAGACATGACGAAGAGATGCGACGAGCTCAAGAGTTGGAGTAGGTGAAGGGTGAAACCCCCTCCGGAAAGAGTACCACTGCTGAGCAGACCAGCCTATAGGAGGAGGGCAAGCAGATTCAGCCACACACTGGTGCTGAGGCGCCCAGGTATGTTTTTTGACCCCGTATGTTCTATTTTGTTTTGATTTTTCACATTGGGGACAATGCACATTGTTTTTTGATGGGGTTTGGGTAGTTTTGGGCCTCAGTGAGGTCTGAGTATCTTGGGTCCGTAATTACCCCAATTTTTGATCCCGAGGTTTTCTTGCCTGTATTCTTTTTCCCTATAAATATTTACTTTCTATTGAACACACACATTTAGGATGTTTAGATAGTATTTGTAGCATATAGTACCAATACTTATGGCATATAGAATGTTTTTGTATTTTGTTTGGAAAATGATACCCACTGTTGACACCCAATTTTGACCGACTTATAACCCTTTTTAGAGTGTCATTTAATTAAAATAGACATTTTTATTTATATTCAATATAATTCAAATGTTGGCATATTTCTAATGTTCTTTATTATTATTATTATTATTATTATTATTATTATTATTATTATTATTATTATTATTATTATTATTATTGTTGTTGTT
>JAABOM020047835.1:0-15956 GCA_011800125.2 Solanum clarkiae | reverse complement strand
TTATCACGTGAAGGTCCTGGTCATGATGGCGCCTTCTAGTCCAACTTACAGGTAAGCCGATTCCCAACCCAAGGATACCTTGCTCTCTAGTCCAATCCAAATAGATACAATAATAATTTATATACACCGAAACCTACCTAGATCTTGGAAGGCAACTGTACAAAGCTATAATAGACAAAAGTACACATCGTATACATATATCAATAATATTAATAATATACAAAACCAGGAAGGCACCTACAAATACCACCTCTAATGTACAAGGCCGATGTCTGGATGCAAAAGATGGCCATAAACATGAAATAGCCTACGAATATGCCAAAGCAGTCGATGCTCACCAAAAGTCCCCTGAGTGCTCCCGAAGTTCCCCAACTCAACTATCACGACCTGTACCTAGAACTGCACTATAGGGACAAGTACGGGTGAGTACCAGAAAAGGAAACCAGTAGGCATCATCAGGCAACCGAGAGAAATAGTGAACATAAATAAAGTCCAAATTTATAGAATTGTAGCGGTGTAGCAGAACACACTCCAATCAAGGCATAAGCATGTCTGGGAACCCTTAAACCACAACCGAACTAACCAAGGTGAAGAACAATGATAACTTGAACCAAATCAAGTATTGGACATCGGTATTGACTGATGAAGACTGTGCAGGCCAATACCATAACTGCACCCAACTGAGCTATAGTGTTGCAAGCGAGTGCAAAGGCCTAGTACCTATGCCTGTGTGCCAACTGGAAAACTGTAAACCTAGAAGGTACACCCGAGCACAATAATCATTGTCACAACCCAAGCATAGGGCCTAGATATGACACGACAAATGGGGAAATCGAAGGAGCCCCAATCAAACCTCTTAACACATCATTACACATCCTTGGTCGCAGAAAGCAATAAAACAACAGTAAGAGATAGTAAAGAGGGGATACAGGGCTAAGAGACATCTTTTGTATCATAAAACATCATAGAGTTAAAGAGAGTCAAGGAACATAGCATCATTATATAACTTGTCCAACAACACCTCTAAACATAGAACTTAGTGGGGGCCAAGACAAGCCGGGCTCACCCTCATAGTAAAAGCATATACTAAAGAAAAGAGAATCTATACATAGCATAAAATAAGAGAAGTATGTACTTGAAGTTGAGGACTCACCTGCTTGCTTTGAAAGATAACGCACTAGCCATGTGGAGGAGGAGGAGGATCAAGTGGGGCTCTGGTTCCTACATGGTAACATCTTCTAGGTGTAGAGTGTCCATTAGTACATTTGAACGTACTAAGTATGTAAGATGCAAATGCAACAATAGATAGGCAACATAGTCAAAATGCATAATTATCAAATAGATGAACATATAACAATATGGCAGGCGTGAATGATTCTTGGAGTAAACATGCTTATAAATATATATATATATATATATATCATATTACATGTGCAGGACTAGAGCTTCATCATGCACCAAGCAAATTAGTACTTGGAACCTAAGGTAGACCACCCCATAGAAGTGATTGAGGTACAAACCCCTCAATTGGTTGATGGCTCACCACCCCTATTCAAGGTGATAGAGGTACCAACCCCTCAATTGGTTGATGGCTTACCACCCTCATCCGAGATGATTGAGGTACCAACCTGTCAATTGGTTGTTGGCTTACCATCCCCATCCAAGGTGATTGAGGCATCACCCCTCAATTGGGTATGGAAAACTCCCAACATAATAAATACATCTCAAGAAATCAACATATTCATATTACCCTTTCATCATCATAAAGTCACTTAACTCATGTGTCACTTAACTCAAAATACATTAACCAGACATTTTATCAAACACTTGGTGGGTGTGTAATACTAGTGTAAACCATGCAATTCAAAAGTGAAATCATGCAAGTAAATTCAATGTAAAACCACCCACCAACACTTGGTAATACCCTCATACAATATACATAAAAACCCTTAATCAAATCTTAAGATAGATCTAAGATTCATAGATCTAAATATGCATAAATAGTCACACGTTTACAAAATCCCAACATAGTTCATAGTCAAATTCATAATAGAAGATCCATAAGTAAAATCAACTTAGAAACATGTAATATAGGTAAAAAGGAAGCTTAGGTACCACGGGTGAAAGGACCTAATGGTTGAAACCACATACCTTGACTTTGGAGAATCGTTGATGAAGATTGGAAATGGATACTTAAAGCTTGAACGATATCCTTCAGAGCCAGATGAGCTTTGGGACTTGAAATTTGGGGTGAAATATTTGTCTAAGTGTTTAAGAGAGTATTGGGGAATGACTTGTATGATATAAAGGTAAAACATGGCTATGTATAGGTATTTTCACGCATGAAAAGACTTAGGCCCAAGACCCAAAAGCCTTAGACCGAAATGAAAAGATGCACAGAAAAAATGTACAGAGGTGCACCTTTGGCATGGAACCTCTCTGGAAATCACATTTTGTGATTTAAAACTTTTGATATGGTTGCTTAAAAATTAGGGTTATATCCATTTCCTACTCAATTTTTCCCCCTAATAAATAATATAAAGTCGGATTTTTGATATTAGGCACGAATTTTGAGATATATGAAAATTATGATTTTGGACATTTCCAAGACATATTTTTCGGCACTTTTTGGGATCATTTCAATATCTCCCCTTGGGAACATTCATCCCCAAATGTCAAAAAAATGTACATAAGAAAAGTAATCATGAAAAAATCAGCCCCAACAAGAATGGAATAATACATTTAAACATCATTTTCAAAAATCTCACCATCAGTGTTAAAATCACCATGAACTTGTCAACATAAACGTGAATGCATGCAAATGACATAGGGGTTGATACATGAGATATGAAGTCACATAGAAACATAGAATTGGTACCTTATCCTTGAGTATAATGGAAATGATAGGGATATCGCTTTTGCATGTCTGCTTCAGCCTCCCATGTAGCACTTTCGACTTGTTGATTCCTCCAAAGGACATTAACAGAAGCAACATCCTTGTTTCTCAACCTCTTCACTTGTCTATCAAAGATATCTACTGGAACTTCTTGATAAGTCATGTTATCTTCAATAACACCCACTATATCCAATAGGACAATAGCATTCGGGTCATCCACACACTTCCGCAACATAGACACATGAAATACCAGATGAATCAAGTCCATTTCACAAGGAAACTCCAACTCATAGGCCACCTTACAAATCCTCCTCAACACCCTATAAGGACCCAAAAATATTAGACTTAATTTACCCTTCTTACAAAAATGAACCACACCCTTGATAGGTCACACCTTCAAAATAGACCCAATCACCGACTTTAAATTCAAGCTCCCTTCTCCTCACATCAGTGTAGGGCTTTTGATGACCTTGGGCAGTTTTAGACCTTTCTCTAATCAACCTTACCTTTTCCATAGCCTCCATAACCAGATCTATATCCAACAAAGCCATTTCTCCTACTTCAAACGACCCAACCGGTGATCTACAACGTCTATCATAGAGGGCCTCAAAAGGAGCCATACTAATGCTAGAATGGTAGCTATTATTATAAGAAAATTCAATCAATGGAAGATGATCATACCAACTACCCTTAAGTTCCAAAATACAAGCCCTAAGCATATCCTCAAGAGTTTGGATAGTTTATCTTGCTTGGCCATCCATTTGAGGGTGAAATGTCATACTAAGCTCTGCCTTGGTCCCAAGATCTCTTTGGAAGGACCTCCAAAAGTGTGAAGTGAATTGAGCACCACGATGCGATATGATAGAAAGGGCACCCTATGTAATCTCACTAACTCATGAATATAAAATTTAGCATAGTCTTTGGCCCCATAAGTAGTCTTAGCTGGTGGGAAATAAGCAGACTTCGTCATCCTATCAACCACAACCCAAATAGAATCAAAACCCTTCCTAGTCTTCGGTAACCCAACAACAAAATCCATGTTAATTTCCTCCCACTTCAAAGTAGGAATCTCTATGTCTTGGGTTAGGCTAGCCGGCCTTTAGCGTTCGCCTTTGACTTGTTGTCAGCTATGATAATCAGATACAAATTAGACAATGTCTTTCTTCATACCACCCCACCAAAATACACCCCTCAAATCCATGTACATCTTTGCAGAAACAGGGTGGATAGAATAGGAAGAATTATGAGCTCCATCAAGAATCTTCTTTCTCAAATCCCTAACACAAGGCACACACAACCTACCATGGTATCTAAGGGAACAATCTCCCCCTTGGGAGAAAACCTCCACCTTACCCACTTTCACTAAGGCCTTCAATTCTAACAAGGAAGGACCAAGATCCTGCTTTGCTTTTACCTTATCAATAAAGAATGATTTTGAACCATCAACCACTATAATGCCACAATTATCAACCTCTTACAACCTAACCCCTAATCTATCCAACCGATGGACCACCCTAGCCACCTCTTTGCCCCCACCACTAATATGAGCTAGGCTACCCACACACACCCTGCTAAAACTATCTGCCAAAACACAAGCCTTACCGGGATGATAATGCACATTCATATGATAATCCTTAAGAAGATCTAACAACCTTCGTTTTCTCAAGTTAAGATCTTTTTGATTGAACACATATTGGAGATTCTTATGATTAGTGAACACCTCAACATGCACCCCATACAAATAATGATGCTAAGTTTTCAAAGGAAAAACCATGAAGGCCAATTCAAGATCATGAGTAGAATAATTCTTTTCATGAACTTTCAGTTGCCAAGAAGAAGAGGCTATCACCTACCATATTGCATCAGAATGTAACCCAAACAAACTCGACAGGCATCACAATGCACAACAAACCCTTCCAACCCTTCCAATAGAGACAAGATAGGAGCGTAGATAAGCTTATCCTTCAAGGTTTGGAAACTCCTTTCACACTTATCAATCCATACAAACTTATCCTTCTTTTGAGTCAACTTAGTCATGGGAGAAGCAATAGAAGAGAACCCATTCACAAACCTCCGGTAGTAACCCACTAAACCCAAGAAGCTTCTAATGTCCGACGGGGTCAATGGATTAGGAAAATTTCTGATCACATCCGTGTTTTTAGGGTCGACCTTAATACCATCCCCCGACACCACATGACATAGCAAGGCAAACTCTTTCAACCAATATTCACACATCTCATATTTAATATACAACTTCTCTTCCCTCAATCTTTCTAGCACTACTCTCAAACGAGCCACATGCTCCTTCTTACTATGAGAATAGATTAAAATATCATCAATGAAAACCACAACGAATAAATCAAGGTAGGGTTTAAAGACACTATTCCTAAGATCCATGAAGACAGTCGATGCATTGGTCAACCCAAAAGACATAACTACAAATTCATAATGCCCATATCTTGTTTGGAAGGTTGTCTTGGGAATGTCACACTCCCTCATCTTCACATAGCCAGACTGAAGATCAATCTTTTAGAAGTGACTAGCCCCTTGAAGTTGGTCTAACAAATCATTAATTCTTGGGAGAGGGTACTTATTCTTGATAGTAACCTTATTAAGTTATCGATAGTCAATACACATTCTAAGAGACCCATCCTTCTTCATCACAAACAACACCACTGCACCCCAAAGTGATTGGCTAGGCCTAATAAAACCCTCCTCCAACAAATCCCTCAATTGCTCCCTCAAAAGATGACAGAGACACCCCTTGGAGATAAGCTTTTAAGCTTTAATGCAAGAGATAAACCTACTCTTAACCACCACATCATGACTCTCCCACTCGAGGACAAGTTCATTTGGGAATTGGCATTTGACCCTACAGATTCTACAATCAATAGAGGCATAATATGCATGCAACCAATCTATCCCAAGAATGATATCAAAATCAACCATATCCAACTCAACAAGATCACAAGGCAATATTTTATGCAAGATGCAAACAGGATAATTTCTATGGACCTTTCTAGTAACAATAGATGTACCAATGGGAGTAAATGCCTCATAAGACTCACACAACATTCAGGCTCAACATGAAACTTTTTGGCAATAAGAGGGTCAATAAAAGAAAGAGTTGAACCGAGGTCTATCAATGCATACACATCAAAATGAAAGACTCTTAACATACCGATGATGGCATCAGGCATCTATCTGCACCTTACCTCTCATAGAAAGAATAAAATCGATTGTGCCTTGGGGCACCACCTTAATGGTGTCCTCTACCCAAACGAACCAGCACCCCTCCTTGAGGATGAACATCCTTATCCTTGTTGCAATTTCGTGGATAATCAATCATCTTGTGGCCTATTTCCCCACAACCAAAACATGTGTTGGTATACCTCAAGCATGGGCCACGATGACCCCAAGCACACTTTGGACACACGAATCCAGAAAACACACCACCACCCTCTTGGGGCCTTGGGTAGTCGTTAGCAAATCTCCCACTAGGAGCATGAGAAGACACTTGACCTTGGTGAAATTGGCCACCATTATGACATTGGAACTTACCATCAAAATGGGCCCTATTGGCCTCATGACCCCTTCTCTTCCTCAATTTCTCCCACTGTAATTGTTCTATATAAGCCCTCAAGAGGGACAAATTCATATCATTAATCAACATGGAGCTACAACATTCTTCGCTCACTAAATCGGACACAACCATCACAAACTTATTCATTCTAGACCTCGAGTCAGCAACCAAGTGTGGAGCATGTTTTGAGAGTTGGTTGAACTTGAGGGAATACTCCCTCACACTCATAGACCCTTGATTCAAATTCATAAACTCCATCATTTTGGCCTCCCCAAGCTCAAGAGGGAAGAACCGGGAAAGCTGCCTTAAACTTCTCCCATAGAACCACATTGTTGTACCCCCTTCTCCTCCTTCCATTGAGTGTACCATATTTTGGCCACCCCTTTGAGTTGCTAAGCCACCAACTTTGCCTTCTCCTCTGACCTCACAACCATGTAGACATCACTTTGTGAACCTCATCAATAAATTCTTGAAGGTCCTAATCCACCTTAGACACATTGAACTCCAATGGGGTCATCATAATAAAGTCCCTCACCCTAGATGCCGGAGTAGGAGCATGAGGGGATTGGGCCCCTTGGTTGGCTGGATTAGCCACAGCTTGAGCTAGCAAAGTGAGAGCATCCCAGAGCTCACCATGAGCCAATTATCTCTCGAGTGTGCAGGTTCTTCTTCCACTTGTGAAACACATGACATAACATAGCAAGGAACAATCGTTGGGAATGGGAGGGAACCTTATCTTAACTTCTATAGCACAACATAGAGTGAGAAGAGGGAAAATATTTCCTAAAACATCTCGTGGCCTCTTAGTCATAGTTGTGGTGCACAACACAACCATGAATAAGACTCTAATCAATGCGGTGTAGTGTTGGATGCCAAGGAGCATTAACAACCTAGTGCTCTGATACCAAGTTTTTCACGATCCAACCCTGGGGCCTAGACATGACACGGCGAATAGGAAACTCGAAGGGACCCTAATCAAGCTTCTTAACATATCATTACATATCCTTGATCGTGGAAGCAATAAGACAACGATAAGAGATAGAAAAGAGGGGATATGGGCTGAGGGACATCTTTCATATCATAAAACATCGTAGAGTTAAAGAGAGTCAAGGCTCATAGTATCATTACATAACTTGTCCAGCAAATACCTCTAAACATAGAACTTAGCAGGGGCTAAGACAAACAATTGGCATCACCCTCATAGTCAAAGCATACAATAAAGAAAAGAGAATCTATATGTAGCATAAATGAAGAGAAGTATGTGCTCGAAGTTGAGGACTCACTAACTTTCTTTAAGAGATATCGCACTAGCCACATGGAGGAAGTGGATGATCTTGTAGGTCTCCGGTTCCTATACGGTAACATCATGTAGGCATAGAGTGTGCGTTAGTACATTTCAATGTACTAAGTATGTAGGATGCAATTCAACAATAGATAGGAAACATAGTCAAAATGCGTAATTAGGAAATAGATAAACATATAATAATATGGTATGCATGAATGATACTTGGAGTAAACATGATTATATACATATATATATATATATCATATCATATAACATGTGTAAGAAAAGACCATCTCCGTGGACAAAGCAACGTAGTACTTAGAACCAAAGATAGACCACCGCTTGAGGTACCAACCTGTAACGACTCAAGCCTAGGGCCTAGATGTGACACGGCGCCAGGGGAACCCAAAAGGACCCCATACAAGTCTCTTAGAACATCATTACACATCCTTGGTCGCGAAAGCAATAAAACAAGCATCAAGAGATAATAAAGTAGGATGACCGGGGCTAAGGTAAAGCACTTTCATATCATAGACATCAAGAACAACAGAGTTAAGGCACTTAGCACAGATACATAACATGTCCAACAAACACCTCTAATACATAGATAAGAGTGGGGGCCAAGACAAAGTAATCGGGCTCACCCTCATAGACAAAATAGAACATAATGAATAATATCTCAATACATAATAAGAGCAATGTAGACTAAGATCCCCAAAGTGGAGAACTCACCAACTAGCTTAGTAGTGTTGAACTAGCCACATGGAGGAGAAGGATGATAAACTTGGGCACCGGTCCCTACATGGTGATATCATGTAGGCAAGAGTATGCATCAATAAGTTTGAATGTACTAAGTATATCGGATGCAATGCAACAAGAATTGGGCATCATAGTTAAAATGTGTAATAATAGGCAATAAACAAAATATAATAATATGGAATGTATGATCAGTGTATAAGTAAAACCAGCTTAAGTAGCTCCTGCTCATATAGGATATCATATGCGTAGCAGAGACCAAGATAGATTTTCAAGGTACAAGCCCCATGGTGGTTGATGATGGTTTCACCCCATCATCCTGGTGGTGTGGTACAAACCCCTCATATATGTGATAATAATCATGTCTTATCAGCGCGCTGGTGAAGTACAAACTCCTCACATGGTTTATGAGTACAAACCCCCACCTTGGTTGATGAGTACAAACGCCCATCTTGGTTAATCGCGCTCTTGTCCCCCTAGATGGGGCATGGTCTAATGCAACACTTTATATAGAGTATATCATATACATAAGCTCATTTCATTATCATATGGTCAATCATATCATATCTCATGTTTTGGACCTTCAACACCTCAAGAAACTACATTTGGAGATTTTATCACACACTTAGAAAGTGTGTAATGCTAGTATAAAACCATGAAATACAGAGATGAAATCATGCAAGAAAGTCCATTGTAAAACCATCAATCAACACCTTGCAAAACCCTCGAGCAATATACATCAAAACCTCTCCTCAAATCTTATAATGGATCAGAGATTTATAGCTCAAAACATAGCAAAATAGTAACAATTTCACATAGCTTTAACATAGTATGCAGTGAATTTCATAATAAGCAAGACCCATTTGTAAATCAACATTAAATCATGCAACTTGAGCAAAAGGAGGCTTGGGTATCACGGGTGAAAGAAAGCTATGAAAGAAACCGACATACCATAGAATGGAGATGAACTTGGTGAGGATTGGAGATGGAGACTTGGAGCTTGAATAAGAACCTTAAAGGAAAACCTTAGTTCCAGATGATGGTTTGAGACATGAATTTGGGAGTAAAAGAATGTTTGAGTGAGTATTGTAGAATATTTAGGATGATATGAAGGTTTAATAAGGCTAAGTATAGGTAAAAACACGTTTGGTTACACTTAGGCCTAAAACTTAAAAGTCTTGGATCATATAGAAAATCACTGGACAGAAAATTACACCTCTCTGCGTCACAGAAAGGACGTGAAGACAACTTCTCTTGATCGGCATGCGCTTGGCACGTTGCACCAGGGGCGCAGAATTCTCACTGAAATTTCTCACTTGAAAAGTCATAATTGCTAATCTTTTGCTCTTAAATCGGGGTTGGATATTTTTTCCCCAAATTTTGAAGCCCTGAAAAAGAATATGATGTCGGATTTTCGATATCATGCACGGATTTTGAGATATATGAAATTTAAAATTTTGAGAAATCCGAGGCATATTTTCAGACACTTTTTGAGGTCATTTCATCCCTTTGGAATATTCATCCCCGAATGTGAAAGAGATGTACAAGACAAGAGTGATCATAAAAAAACAGCCCTAATAAGAATGCAACATTACATATGAAATACCATTTTCAAAATCTCAACATAAGTGTAGAAACATCATAAACTTGCCAACTTAAACATGAATGCATATAAATGACATAGGGGCTGAAATAAAAGACGAAATCATATAAGGGACTTAGAATTTGTACCTTAAGGATACCACTTTTGCATGTCCGCTTTAGCCTCCCAAGTAGCACTTTCAATTTGTTGGTTCCTCCAAAGGACTTTAACGAATGCCACCTCCTTGTTCCTCAATCTCTTCACTTGTCTATCCAAAATATAAATTGGAGTCTCCTCATAAGTCAAGTTATCTTTAATTATACCCACAACATCAAGAGGCACAATAGCATTGGGATCACCAAGATATTTTCTCGACATAGAGATATGGAACATCAGATGAACCAAATTCATTTCACTAGGTAACTTTGATTCATAAGCTACCTTGGCAACCCTCCTCAAGACCTCATAAGGACCAACATATATTGGACTCAACTTTCCCTTTTTACCAAAATAAACCACACCTTTAATTGGAGAAACTTTACATTAAACCAATCACCCACTTTGAATTCAATGTCTCTTCTTCTCACATCAGCATAGGATTTTTGATGACTTTGGGTTGTCTTCAATCTCTCCCTAATCATCCTAACCTTCTCAAGAGCCTCCATAGCCAGATTCGGTCTCAATAAATCTCTAATACACATTCCGTAAGAATATCTTCAATGGTTTGAATGATTCTTTTGACTTGGCCATCCGTTTGAGGGTGGAAGGCAGTACTAAGGTGGACTTTTGTACTAAGACTCCTTTGGAAATACCTCCAAAAGTCTGAAGTGAATTGTGAACCACGATTTGATATGATGGACAAAGGAACCCCATGTAACTTTACTAACTCATGGACGTACAACCTTGCATACTCTTCAGCCCAATATATAGTCTTAACTAGTAGAAAATGAGCTGATTTCTTCATCCTATCAACCATCACCAAATGAAATCAAAACCTTTTCTAGTCCATATTAATCACCCGCGCTTCAAAGTGGGAATCTCTATGTCTTTGGTTTGCCCCCCCGGCCTTTGATGTTCATCATTATTGTTGACAACTACGGCAACTGGAAACGAATTTGGCAATGTCCCTCTTCATGCCTCCCGACCAATACATGTCCCTCAAGTCTCTATACATTTTAGGGGAATCGAGGTGGAAGGAATAAGATGAATTATGGGCCTCATCAAGGATCTTCTCCCTCAAACCCTCAACATAAGACACATACAACCTACCTTGATACCTAAGGGCCCCATCCCCCCTTGGGAGAAAACCTCTACTTTGCGCTCTTTCACCAAGGCTTTCAATTCAAGAAAGGAGGAGTAAAGATCTTGTTTTGCTATCACCTCATCAACCAATGAAGACTTAGACCCATCAACAACCACAACACCATCATCACAAACCTCTTCCTATGTAACCCCCCAATCTAGCCAATTGATTCACCTCCCTAGCCATCTCCTTATGACCACCATTGACATGGGCTAGGCTACCCATAGACACCCTACTCAAAGCATCTGCCACCACATTTGCCTTACTCTGATGATAGTACACACTCATGTTATAGTCTTTAAGAAGTTCTAACCATCTTCTTTGCCTCAAGTTGAGAACCTTTTGAGTGAAGACATACTAGAGGCTCCTATGATCTGTGAACACATCCACATGCACCCCGTACAAGTGGTGATGCCAAATCTTTAATTCAAACACAATGGCGGCTAAATCTAGATCAAGGGTAGGGTAGTTATTTTCATGTACCTTGAGTTGTCTAGAAGCATAAGATATAACCTTACCATTTTTCATCAACATACAACCCAAACTAACTCAGGAAGCATCACAATACACCACAAATCCCTCAAGCCCATCCAATAGTGACAATATAGGAGCGGACATAGGCTTGTCTTTTAATATTGCAAGCTCCTCTCACATTCATCAGTCCACACCAACTTAACCTTCTTTTGTCATAGGGGAAGCAATAGAGAAGAACCCATTCACAAACCTCCTATAATAACCTGATAAGCCTAAGAAGCTCCTAATATCTGACAGGGTCAATGCTCTAGGCCAATTTCCAATCACATCAGTTTTCTTAGGATCCACTTTTATACTATCCCCCAACACTATATGACCCAAGAATGCAACCTCCTTCAACCAAAATTCACACTTGTCATATTTGGCATACAATTTCTCTGCCCTCAATATTTGCAACACAACCATCAAATGCCCCAATAGATTAAAATGCCATCAATGAAGACCACAACAAAGGAAATAATGTAAGATTTGAAGAACCTATTCATTAGGTCCATGAAGATGGATGGTACATTAGTCAACCCAAACGATATCACAAGAAACTCACAATGCCCATACCTAGTCTGGAAGTTTGTCTTGGGAATATCACACTCCCTCACCCTCATTTCATGATACCCAGACCGAAGATCAATCATAGAGAAGAAGCTAGCTCCTTGAAATTGGTAAAACAAGTCATTAAACCTTGGAAGAGGATACCTATTCTTGATGGTGGCCCTATTGAGTTGTAAGTAGTCAATGCACATTCTAAGTAACCCATCATTCTTTTTCACAAACAACACTGGGGCACCCCAAGGTGATTGACTAGGTCTAATAAATTCTTTTTCTAACAAATCCTTCAATTGTTATTTTAACACCTTCGACTCCGTCAGGGCCATACGGTAAGGGGGAATAGAGAAAGGTTGAGTATCAAGGAGGAGGTCTATACCAAAATCTATTTCTCTTTCGGTAGGAACACTGGGAAGGTCATTTGGCAAGACATCAAGGAACTCATTTACAACTAAAACTGACTCTATGGAAGGGGCTTTAGACTCCACATCTCTAGCCCTCACAAGATGATAAAGACACCTCTTAGAGATCAACTTATAGGCTTTAATGCATGAAATTAAATCTACCCTTGACCACTATATCTTGACTCTCCTACTCGATGACGGGTTCATTATGGATTTGAAACTTGACCTTATGGGATCTACAATCAATAGAAGCATAGTAGGCATGCAACCAATCCATCCCAAGAATGACATCAAAATCTAACATGTCTAATTCAACTAGATCACAAGGCAACAACTTATGCAAAATGCAAATAGGATAACTCCTATAAACTTTCCTAGAAACAATAGAGGCACAAATAGGAGTAGACATTTCATATGACTCACGCAACAACTCGGGGTTAAAAAGGAACCTTTTAGCAACAAAAGGGATAACAAAGGCACCTGGATCAATCAAAGCATATTCATCAAAGTAAAAAATTTTCAACATACCGGTAACAACATTGGGAACCTCACCAACCCCTTGACTACCATGTAGAGCATAAAATCGATGATACCTCGGGGCATCACCTTGAGGACCATGTCTACCCAATGGGACTGCATTTGCACCCCAGCCCTTGCCACGGTTTCTAGGATAATCTACCTTCTTGTGACAAGGTTCCCCATATTCATAGCACGTATTAGAGCCTCTAAAACATGGGCCTCCATGGCTCCTTCCAAATTTAGGGTACATATAAATAGAAGCCACCTAACCAATACCTTGAGGCCTAGGGAAGTCATTGGCAAACCCCCTATTAGTAGCATGAGAAGGACCTTGGCCTTGACGAAATCTAGCACCCTTTGGGAATTTACCCTCAAATTGGGCCCTCTTGGCCTCATGCCCCTTTCTCTTCCTCAATTTCTCCTCCTCCATTTGATTAGCGTAGGTCATTAACCGAGATAAGTTCATGTTACTAATTAGCATGGCGGACATGCATTCTTCTCTTACCATGTCAGAGACACTATCATGGACTTATTCATCCTAAATCTAGAATCGGCCACCAAATGAGGAGCACACTTTGAAAGTTGATTTAACTTGAGGGCATACTCACTCACACTCATAGAACCTTGTTTCATGTTCATAAACTTCACCAACATAGCTTCTCTAAGCTCAAGAGGGAAAAGTCATTTAAGGAAAGCCAATTTGAACTACTCCCAAAGCACCACATTACCAATTCCCTTCTCACCTTTCCATTGATCATACCATATTTAGGCTATCCCTTTGAGTTGGTACGCCGTCAACTCCGTATTTTTATTCGGCCTAACACCTATGATATTCAAGATCTTGTAGACCTCATCAATGAACTTATATGGATTTTCATCCACCTTTGACCCATAGAATACCGGAGGATTCATCCTCATGAAGTCTCTTACCCTAGCTCCCAGAGTAGTAGCAGAGGGACTTGGGACCCTTGGTTGACTTGGTTAGAAACAACTTGGGCAAGCATAGTGAGAGTATTCCAGAGCTCACCATTGGTAGGTTTCTCCTCGGGAGTTTGTTCCCTTCTCCCTTTAGTGTTTGGCATGATCTAGCATTTTAAAGAACAATCATTAGGGGGAAAAACTTAACACAATTTTATAGCATGACATAGAACATAAAGTAGGGAAACATTTCCTACTCATAGTCATGGCACACATCACAACCAAGAACAGGACTCTAATCGATGCAATATGTTGGATTCCAAGGATCTATCATCCTAGTTCTCTGATACCAAGTTTGTCACGACCAAAGCCTAGGGCCTAGATGTGATACGGCGCAAGGGAAACTTGAAGGAACCCCAAGCAAGGCTCTTTGTACATCATTACACATCCTTGGTAGCGGAAGCAATAAAACAAGCATCAAGAGATAATAAAGTGCAACAACTGGGGCTAAGGGAAAAAGTCCTTCATATCATAGACATTAAGAACAATAGAGTCAAGGCACTTAACATAGATACATAACATATCCAACAAACACCTCTAATAAATAGATAAGAGCGAGGGCCAAGACGAAGTAACCGAGATCACCCTCATTGTCAAAATAGATAATAAAGAAGAATGTCTGAATACATAATAAGAGCAACGTAGACTAAGATCCCTGAAGTGGAGGACTCACCAACTAGCTTGAATAGTATCAAACTAGCCACGTGGAGGAGGAGGATGATCAACTTGGCACCGGTCCCTACTTGGTGATATCATGTAGGCAAGAGTAAGCATTAGTACATTTGAATGTACTAAGTATGTAGAATGCAATACAACAAGAATTAGTTATCATAGTCAAAATGCGTAACAATAGACAATAGGCATAATATAACAATATGGCATGCATGATCAATTCATAAGTGAAACATTCTTAAGTAGCTCATGCTCATATAGGATATCATATTTAAAGAAGAGGCCAAACTACATTTTCAAGGTACAAGCCCCTTGGTGGTTTATGATGGTTTCACCCCATAATAATGGTGGTGTGGTACAAACCCCTCACATGGTTGATGATAATCACACCTTATCACCACGATGATGAAGTACAAAACCCTCACATAGTTGATGAGTACAAACCCCACCTCGGTTACCCGGGCTCTTGTCCCCCAGGATTGGGAATGGTCTAATGCAACACTTTATATAGAGTATACCATATAGATAAGCTCATTTCAACATCATATAGTCAATCATATCATATCTCATGCTTTGGACCTTCAACTCCTCAAGAACCACATCCAGACATTTTATCACACACTTAGAGGGTATGTAATGCTAGTTTAAAACCATGAAATATAGAGATGAAATCATGCAAGAAAATTCATTGTAAAACCATCAATCAACACCTTGCGACACCCTCAAGTAATTTACATAAAAACCCCTCCTCAAATAGTACAATAGATCAGAGATTTATTGCACAAAACATAGAAAAACAGTCACAATTTCATATTGCTTTAACATAGTGTACAGTGAATATCATAATAAGCAAGACCCATTTGTAAATCAACTTTAAATCATGTAATTTGAGTAAAACGAC
>JAABOM020047834.1:0-53458 GCA_011800125.2 Solanum clarkiae | reverse complement strand
GGCTACATATTTCCCTTCACAACAATCTTGTTTCTCACCATCATAATCAAACACATCTTCATCTTGGGGCTCATCTTCAAAACCATCTCCTTAGTCGATCTCTTCACCAAGGTGCAACTCTACTCTTTGGAGAAAGATATTCAATCAATTGGGACATTCCCGCATCATGTGACCCCATGACATTGAATGTCTTTAGGGTACTTGATCGGTTCTTTGTTAACTCCTTATTCGGTGGATACTTTGGAGTATCGCTTTCCATGACTTTCGTCTCATACAGCTTCTTAAGATCATTGTCATTGTTCCATCCCAAAGAAGTTTGAGCATTTTCCTTGTTCTTATTCCAAGAAGTGGAAGATGACATGCTTTTGTATATAGATGACTTTTCCTCCTTGAGTTCCCTCACTATGTCATAGGCCACTTCAAAGATGTCATTCAAACTAGAAAACTTGTGAATTATCATCTTAGAATAGATCTCTTTGCTCAATCCGACCTTGAAGTGTATGATGGGTTGCTCTTCATTCTCATTGTACTCTAGCTTTAAGATCAAATTTTGGAGCTGATCATCGTAAGCCACTACACTCTTGTTTCCTTGCCTCAAATTGTATAATTTGGCAAGCAAATCTTATCTGTACCATTATAGCACATATTTGACTCTCATAAAGGCTTACAATTCAGTCCATGTTTGTGGTATTCCTCCTTGAAGAACTAGATAGTATCTCTTAGTGTACTCCCACCATGTAATTGCATACCCTTCAAATTGAGCAATAACAATACAACTCTTTTTGATCTCTATCAAATTAGTGACTTGAAAGATCCTCTTACAAAGTGACTCCCATTCTAGATAAGGATCGGGATTTCACTCTCAGTTGAAAGTTGGGAGACTGATAGAGTTTATCCCTACATGTCGACCTCTATTTCAACCTTGGCCAATGTTATGTCGAGCCCTTTGAAAGTCCAATTTTTGGTTACCTTTCTCTTCTCCAAAGTTGAAACGACACCAAAAGTGCCCGAAAATATGCCTAAAAATTACCAAGAATAGTAATTTCCATATATCTCAAAATTCGTGCATGATATCGAATAGCCAACTCATATTCTTCTTAAAGGAGTAATATTCAGTGATGATTGGGTCTAACCCTGATTTTAGAAAAAATTATTCACACTTTCAATTTTCAAAGTTGATGAAAAATAGTATGCCTGCGCACCCCTAGTGTGACGTGGCTGGGGTGCGCCAGTGCCTTATTTTATGCACAATTATTTTATTTCAGTTCAAGGCCTTTATGTCTTGGGCCTAAGCATCCCCAGACGTACAAATACCTATACTTAGCCTTATTTCACCCGCATATCATTCAAGACATTCCTAATTACACTCCCAAACACATAAACAATAATTACTCTCCAAATTTCAAGTCCCAAAACTCATCCGGATTCTAAGGTTATCATTTAAGCTTCAAGTCTCCATCTCCAATCTTCTTCAAGAATTCTCCAAAGCTAAGGTATGTTGGTTTCTTTCATGGGTTCCTTTCACCCATGATACCCAAGCTTTCTTCTCCTTAAAGTTGTAGGATTTAAAGTTTATTTACTCTTGGTTCTAAATTATTATGATTTTTATGGCACATTTGTTGGGGTTTCATGAAATTAGGGTTGTTTTAACATGCTTTGAGCTACGAATATAAGTGTTATTATGAGATTTGATGACGGCTTTTTGATGTATATTGCTTGAGGGTGTTACCAACTATCTATTGATGGTTTTACATTGAATTTTCTAGTATGATTACACTCTTGAATTGAATGATTTTACACTGGCATTACACACCTACCGAGTATTTGATTAAATGTCCGGTTATTGACTAATGAGTTATTGAAGGCCTAATTATTATTAGCATATGAGATACATGACCTTATAGTGATTAAAGTAATGCAACATTATGATGATTTCTTGAAAAGTATCCCTAGGGTTGCATGTTGAGCATACCTTGTTGAGGGGGTGCTTGCCTTCACCACTGTGATGGAGGGTGTGAAGTCAATTAACGTTGTTGAGAGGTTGATATCTTCACCACTATGATGGGGGGTGTCAAGTTCATTAACCTTGTTGAGGGGTTAATACCTTCACCACTATGATGGAAGGTGTGGAATCCATTAACCATGTTGAGGGGTTGATACCTTGACCACTATGATAGAGGGTGTGAAGTTTGCTAACCTTATTGAGTGGTTGAAAACTTAACCAGTATGATTGAGGGTGTGAAGTCCATTGACCTTGCTAACGGGTTGATACCTTGATCACTATGATGGAGGGTGTGAAGTCCATTGACCTTGTTGAGGGGTTGATACCTTGACCACTATGATGGAGGGTGTGAAGTCCATTAACCATGTTAAGGGGTTAACACCTTGACCACTAAGATGGAGGGCGTGAAGTGCATATACCAATTTAGGGGTATATACCTTGATCACCCTCCAAGGGGGTGTTATGCTTTGGATTCTGAGTACTAGTATACTTGGTCTATGATTATGATCTCTTCTTATATATGCAATATGTTCTATACAATCATTTTTTACTTCAAGCATCTTTCATACATGTCATATTGTTGTTATGCCATCTATTGCTCTTGATTATGCATTTCGATTATGTTGCCTGTCTTTTATTGCATTGTATCATACATACTTAGTACATTCAAACATACTAACACATACTCTATACCCACATAATATCACCATATAGGGATCTAAGTTCCATTTGGTCATCATCCTCCTCCACGTTTCTAGTGGTATCTATTCAAGATAGTTGGTGAGTCCTCCACTTCGAGGGTGATGTCTTTGATCATATGTTATGTATTTGGACTCTCTCTTTTTTTTTTTTGGTTTATGTTGACTAAGAGGGTTAGCCCGGTTGCTTGTCTTGGCCCCCGCTAAGCATCTATGTAGTTGAGGTGTTATTGGACATAATGTGTAATTATGCCATGAGCCTTGACTTTCTTATCTTTTGATTTTTATATTATGAAAGTTTCCCCTTAGTCCCTTTGCCCTTATTTCTATTCTTTCAATGCCACTTAATTGCATCCACAACCAAGGATGTGTTATGATATGCTAAGAGGCTTGCTTTGGGTTCCCCATTTGCCGTGTCACATTTTGGCCCTAGTTTGGGTCGTGACAAAAGTCTTGAGATTTGTTCACATAAAGTCTTCTTCCATGTAGAACCAGAACAAATCTACCTCCTCGACCTCTATACCCCATTTGTCCTTTCGGCACATTCCTTGGGACATCATTCCACGACACCACTTAATCTTCAACTTCATAACCTTCTTTGTACTCTTTCTCTCTCACTTCATCAAGTTGAATTAGTTGATGTTGGGCTTGGGGTACTTGGAAGGGTGGATTTTTATTTATTGGTACTTTGTAAGGTCTACATGAGTTTGGTTGAACTTCTTGAGGAGTTTAGTTTTGTGTCGGTATGGTATTGTGGGTATTGACTGGTGTTTGGATTCAGGAGTGTTGGATTTAATACTTGATGAAAGGTTTGGGGACTGGTAATCGGAGAATAAGGATAGTTAGGACCACTTATGGAAGCTCGATAGGTAGTTCGTGGAGTGAAATTTTTAGAGTTCAGTCGACCCTCTACATTGATCATTCTACCATCCATAGCCAATACACCACCTTTAATGATGGATACATGACCCTCCATGGCATCCATTCTCCGACTCATATTGTTAATCACTTCCATTATAGCATCCAAAGTAAATCCTCCGATGGGTGGTGGTGTTTTATTCCCAGTTGCCATTGTATCTATAAAAACAACACTCGACAAAAATAACAAACAACGTCAGTGTTAGTGAAATTTCCTCGCAACCACTCGTGTTCAGACACCTTTGATTGCCTCCCAAATTGGTTCAGCTAAGGTTGAAGATTGTTTATACTAAGTGGCTTACAAGGTATAAATTTCTACTCTTCGCTGGAGTGGATTCTTTTTTAAAGAAGAACGGATGATTCGATTAAAGTAAGTAGATTTGAATCAAGAAGTTAACTACGAAACATAATGAATAAAAGCGCAAAAGAAATGGCACTTAACAAAGAAGAGGATTCAAGAACCAATAGTCAACAAGTAGATCAATTGCGAGTTGAAAATTAGTTTAGGAATCTTGGAACGGACGAGAATCAAAAGAAAAGAAACTAATAATTTAGAACCTGAGATTGGTCGAACGTTGGAACTCTGAATATGGCATTTCAAAAGACAAAGTTGAAGTTCAGCTCGTGAACTACAAGACTGACTATTAAAATACTTCAGCAGACTGCCGAGTTCCCTTCTTTTGATCACCGAAAGTTACAACAATAGCAGGATTAGGTGGACACAGGTGCGATTTTACGTATCTCCGAATAGATCTTGATAGGATCGATGTTTAGAAATAATACTAAGATGCAGTGAATACTAGAATGCGGAAGCAACAACAAAAAAAGAAAGATAAAACTAATTTAAGATATGGGAAATTCAAAGGAAAGATCCAAAAATTTCTAAGAAATTGATATTCTAAGTCCTTGACAAGATCCTAGTAACAATGTAAAGATTTATGGATGAAATCTAACACCTTTACTTGATAAAACAAATCAAAACGTTAGATTCGGATCTTGAATGTTGTATGAGTAACTAAAGACAATAATTAGCATGTAAACTAATCACCTACTAAAGAATATGAAAAAGAAATCGAATATATCACAAGAAGAAAGTACTTTATACCTCAACATATGAACTAGTAAAGGTTTAAAGATAAATTCTCAAAGAACAAGTCACAAAGGATCAATAGAATTCTCTCAAATATTATTAATATCAATTTAATTGTCCTTAATGAAAGAAAAAAGACTCCTATATATATATTATAGGGTCTTGGATATCAAAGTCTACTTCGGTAGGCCCAAGGAGTATCCAAAACATTTAAATAAAATTAGAAGTTAAATCCTACACTTGAAACAAAATAAAGTAACCTTAACTAATAATAGACCAAGTAGTTCTAAGAAAGTATTAAATAGTTATAGGATACCTTAAATAGAATAAAGAAAACATTAACAACCTATATATAAATGAGGAAATAAGGTAAAACCTAACTAGGAAAAGAATCTTGACAATTTTGGAAAGTTTTAGTAGTCCTCTCTGCAAATTTGGGCAGAAAACAACCTTTGTTGTGACTGATTCTTGGACTCTTGTTGGCCTTATTTACACAAAATTAAAACCTAAAACTCTTCCTCTTGGATTTGAATTTGTGCTACCAAACAATTGTAGCATTTGGACAATTCATCCTTCTTGGGCTTTAGCTCTTCTTCCCCAACAAGACATCTTTGGATCTACAATTGAAGCCCATTAAGCTTTTCATTAAATTCCTTGGTTTAAGATCTTATTATGGGACTCGTTTGAGATTCTAAAGCTTCATCCTTTTCATCCTTTTCCTTCAATGGGGTAGAGCTTTGGATGATGTTATCATTCCCCTTTTCTTCAAGAGAATTCATCCTCAAATTAAAATCTGCATCAAAATGAGAATGATCAGAAACATTAAAAGTAGTAATAACTTGGAACTCACTAGTAAGATCAAGTTCATAGGCATTGTCTCTAATCCTTTCATGGACTTTGTACGGGCAACTTCCTCTAGGATCTAGATTGGTCTTTCTTTTGTAATGAAATCTTTCCTTTCTCATAAGCACCAAAACCATGTCCTCAACTTTAAACACAACATATTTTCTTCCTTTATTCCTTCTCAAGGAAACTTCCTTATTTTTCTTTGCAATTGCAAGTCTTGTTTGTTCGTGAATCTTCTTCATCATGTCAGCCTTCCTTATACCATCAAGATTAGAAAAATAATTAGTAGGTAAAAGCAATAAATCAAGAGGGGTAAGGGAGTTGAATCTATATACAACTTCAAAAGTAGTCTTACCAGTAGAAGAATAAAAGGTCCTATTATAAGCAAATTCCACATTAGGCAAGTACTCTTCCCAACATGGCATCTTTCCTTTCAAAACAACCCTCAACATATTCCCCAAAATTCTATTAACCACTTATGTTTACCCATCAGTTTGTGGGTAAGATGTGGAAAATAAAAATTAAGTCCCTATCCTTCCCCAAAGATTTTTCCAAAAGTGACTTAAAAACTTGGCATCCCCATCACTAACAATAATTTTAGGCATTCCATGCAATTTAACCTCTTCTTTTACAAACAAGTCAGCCACATGAGACGCATCATTAGTGTTTTTACATGGAATAAAATGAGCCATTTTAGAAAATCCGTCTACTACCACAAATATGCTATCCTTATCATATTTAGTCCTTGGAAGCCCCAATATGAAGTCCATAGAAATATCAATCCAAGGAGAATTAGAAATAGGTAAAGGAGAATAAACACCATGCAGCAATGTTCTAGACTTAGCTTGTTTACATTCAAGATAAGGAGAACATAGTTTTTCAACATCCTTTATCATGCTAGGCCAATAAAAATGTTCAAAAAGTATTTTCAAAGTTTTAGGCACTCAAAAATGTCCCATTAACCCTCCACAATATGCTTCCCTAACAAATAGTTCACGCAAAGAGCAGTTATGTACACACAACTTATTTTCCTTAAATAGAAATTGGTCTTGAAGATTAAATTTCTCAAATGGACCCAATATACATTCATGAAAATTTTTACCAAAATACGAATCATTAGCATAGAGTCACTTGATTTAGTTAAAACCCAACAACCTTGAAGTAATAGTAGATATCAAAACATACCTTCTTCAGAGCGCATCAACAACCCCATTCTCCTTTCCTTGTTTGTAGGCAATTACATAAGGAAATATTTCAATAAACTCCACCCATTTAGCAAGATACAACTAAGTTTATCTTGGCTCTTCATGTACTTCAATGACTCATGATCAGTCTTGACCATGAATTCTTGATGCCACAAGTAGTGTTGTCATGTAGCTAACACCCTTACCAAGGCATATAACTCCTTATCATAAGTTGAGTAGTTAAATGTTTCTCCACTTAGTGTTACACTAAAGTAGGCAATTGGCTTGGAGTCTTACATCGAAACAACACCTATTCCCTTACTAGAGGCATAACACTAAACATTAAAAGACTTAGAAAAATCAGGTATTTCCAAAAGAGGTGCAGAACATAATTTTTCTTTCAGCAAGTTTAATGCAACATCTTGTTCCTTTCCCCAAGAAAAAATCTTATCCTTCTTAGTAACTTCAATTAAAGGAGAAGCAATGGTACTAAAGTCCCTCACAAACCTCCTATAGAAACTAGCAAGTCCATGGAAACTCCTAACTTCAGTTACACTATTAGGTTTAGGTTATTCTTTAACTGCTTTGATTTTTTCACTATCAACTTCAACTCCCCTAACCACAAAACCTAAGAAAACTACACGATACATACAAAAAGTACAATTTTTAAGATTAGCAAATTAGCATTGATTTCTAGGGACTTTAAAAATTTGTTTTATGTGCTCTAGCTGTTCATCTAGATTTTGAGAAAAGATCAAGATGTCATCAAAATACACAACAACATATTTTCTATGCAAATCTTTAAAATAAAAATTATTAGTCTCATAAATGTGTTGGGTGCATTTATTAAGCCAAAAGGAATAACTAACCACTCGTAAAGTCCATATTTGGTCTTAAAAGCAGTTTTCCATATCTCCAGGATGCACACAAATCTGATGGAAACCACTTTTGAGATTAATTTTAGAAACGATTTTGGATCCATGTAGTTGATCCAGCATATCATCAAGATGAGGGATAGGATGGCAATACTTTATGTTATCTTGTTAATGGCTCTACAATCCACACATATCCTCCATGTTCCATCCTTTTTTGGGTACCAATAGGAAAGGAATAGAACATGGGCTCATGCTAAGGTTTAGAAGATCTGGGATAGAAGGTTTTACCTCCCTTGTCAACTTTACCTTTACCTCTATCTTCTTGAGGTTTAGAAGGAGTTTTTCCCTCTTGATTTGACCATGGCTTCTTAGAGATGGAGTTAGGTCAATTTCTCTATGAGTTAGGTTGCTGGTTTTTCTTGATTTGTTTTTCTACTTTAACAAACAAATCAAATAACTCATCTAAAGTTACTTACTATTCTATCTCTACTACATTAGCTATTTTAGAATTTAAACCATTCAAAAATCTATCCATTTGTATCTTCTTCTTTCTCCATACAATTAGCTTGGATCATATCTATATCAATGCTTTTAAAGTTCTCATCCACCGACATGGAACCTTGCTTCAAGTGTTGAAGGTGAGATTCCAGCTCTCTTAGAAAATATGATGGCACAAACCTCTTTCGCATCATCCTCTTCATCTCTGCCCAGGCAGCAATAGGTGGTAGCTCATATTGTACTCTATCCTTAGGAAGTTCTATCCACCAAGAAGCAGCATAATTAGAAAACTCAACAACAAGTTTCACTCTTTTACCCTCAGAGTAGTTATGACAATCAAAGATGGCTTCATGTCGTCTCTCCCATTGAGCTTTTCATTAAACTCCTTGGTTTGCGATCTTGTTATGGACCTCCTTTCAGCTTCTGAAGCCTCATCCTTTTCCTTTAGTGAAGTAGAGTTTTGTATGATGCTATCAGATCGGGGGGGCATGATTTAGCTCGCCCTTTTAGGACTTGCCCCTTTTTGTAAATTCCTCTTGTAACAATACAATTATTCCTCTTATTCTTGCTCCTTTTTGAAAGATTCTTCCTCTTTAATATTTGAATGTTCCTCAAGAACACTATGAACATGATGAAGATCCAAATCACTACCCTCAAAAGTTTTTGATCAGAATTTCATAATATTGAGATTTAAGTTCTACTTGATGTATAGAACAAACCCTAGTACTTTTTAGACGTCAATTCCTAACCAATTTTTTCATATCTCAAGGCCCACTTTGATACCATCATACAAAGCTCTACTCCATCGAAGGAAAAGGTTGAAGCTATAAAAGATCAAAGGAGGATCATAACAAGATCTCAAACCAAGGAGTTTAATGAAAAGCTCATTGTGCTTTAATTGTATATCCAAAGGTGTCTTGTTGGGGAAGAAGAGCTAAAGCCCAAGAAGGATGTATTGTCCAAATGCTATAATTATTTGGTGGTCCAAATTCAATTCCAAGAGGAAGAACTTTAAGGTTAAATTTAGTGCAAATAAGGAAAAAAAGAGTCCAAGAATCAGCCACAACAAAGGTTGTTTTCTACCCAAGTTTAGAGAGAAGACTGGTCAAACTTTCCAAAATTTTGAAGATTCTTTTTCTAATTGGGTATTACCTCATTTCCTTATTTATATGTAGGTTATTAATGTTTTTCTTGTTCTATTCAAGTTATCTTAGTACTATTTAATGCTTTCCTAGAACTACTAGGTTTATTCCTCGTTAAGGTTACTTTATTTCCTTTCTATGCCTTACCTAAGGAGTCTTGGACGTCCAAGGACCCTATAATATATATAGAAGTCTTTTTCTTTCATTAAAGACATATAGATTGATATCAATAATATTTGAGAGAGTTATGTTGAACCTTTGTGACTTGTTCTTTAAGAATTTATCTTTAAACCATTACTAGTTAATAGTTTGAGGTATAAAGTAATTTCTTCTTGTGATATCTTTGATTTCTTTTCCGTATTCTTTAGAAGGTGATTAGTTTACCTACTAATTATTGTCTATAGTTACTCATAAAGAGGTCAAGATCCAAATCTAACATTTTGATTTGTTTTCTAAAGTAAAGGCGTTAGATTTCTTCCATAAATCATTATGTTGTTACTTAGATCTTTTCAATATCAATTCTCGAAAACTCTTGGATCTTTCTTTTGAATATCCCATATCTTTAATTAGTTTTTCTCTTTCTCTTTTGTTGCTTTTTCCGCATTTTAGTATTCACTCTATATTAGTATTATTTCTAACCTCAATTCTATCAAGTGGTATTAGAGCGGTTCTGAAATGACCCCAAAAAGTGCCCAAAAATATGCCTCAATAACGCTCGAAATTCTAATTTCCTTATTTTCAAAATCTGTGCGTGATATAAAAATTTGACTTCATATTCTCGTTCATGGGGTCAAATTGAGTGGAAAATGGGTCTAACCCCAATTTTAGAGCAAAGAAATCACAATTTAGTTTTCCTAAATATCCAATTTCAGTGAGGTTTCCGTGCCCCTGGCGCGATGTGCCAAGGGCGTGCCTCAGTGTAATTGTCAAGGCCCAAGACTAGGTCCTAGACGTGGCTGGCGAATGGAGAACCCAAAGGAACCCCAAACAAGCCTCCTAGCATATCATTACACATCATTGGTCGCGAAAGCAATTAAAACAAGAACAAGAGATAGTAAATAGGGATAACTAGGGCTAAGGGAACACATTTTATGTCATAAACAACAAGATACAAGAGAGTCAAGGCTCATAGCATAGATGCATATCAGTCCAATAACACCTCTATTACATAGATAAGAGCGAGGCCCAAGACAAGCAACTGGACTCACCCTCATAATAATGACAATAGGTAATCCAATTAAACAAGACATACTCTAAACATAAGCTTGAGATAAAATAGATATTGTCGTCGGACTTGAGGACTCACCATAAGATACCTTGAACAATTTGCCTGGCCACAAGGAGAAACAATAGGAGTTTCGGTTCCTACATTGTCATATCATATAGGCATAAAGTATGCGTCAGTACGTATAGACATAGAGTATGCAATGCAACAAGATATAAGTCACATATTCAAAATGCATAAGCATAGGTACTGAGTAACCTATAGCAATATGGCATGCATGGGAGATGCTTGTAGTAAACCATGCTTATATGGAACATAATACAAGTGTAGGGAGTGACCATTATTAGTACAATCCAAGGCCTTCTCTCTCTTGGAGAGGTGCATTAGGTACGAACCCCTTCATGAGGTTGTTGAGGTACAAACACCCCAACTGGTTGATGGGTACAAACCCCTAATAAGGTTAATGGAGTACGAACCCCCCAACAAGGTTGATGGGTACAGAACCCCAACAGGATTATTGGATAGTCGCACCCTACCACCCATGGTGCTGGAGTATAAACCCCCAATAAGTTATCAAGGTACAAACTCCTCGATAGGTTGATGGATATTTGTACCCTACCACCTATGCTGCTGGAGTACAAACCCTCCGATAGGTTATCAAGGTATGAACCCCTTGACACGGTTACCTGCGCAACCCATGAGAAGGGCATGGTTATATTCCATCACTATACAGATAATACCATATACATACACTACTCTCATCATCATATAGTCATCATATATCTACCCTTCCGCTCATCACTATACATCATATGCATACCTTCCTCTCATCATCTTAACATCATATACATACATTCCTCTTATCATCATATAGTCCTCTTATACTGTAACGCCCCACACCATACAATATTAGTACTATGCAAATGAAACATGATATAGTTTTGTCAAATTAGCGCCCATTTTTAAAAGTGCTCGAACTTATGTTATAGGGGGATATGTGCGTCTAACACTTAAGAGGGTCGAGTGTATATATGTTTTGTATCAAATTGAGAAGATCGCGGCCTTAAATGAAGTAAGAGAATTGAGGTGCTTGTAGGACTTAAGAAGCTAGCAGGTGAGTCACCTACTTACTTAGCTTAAATTTCTAGCTAAACAGAGATGAGGTTCGACGTCGGATTTGTCCAAGTCAGGTTATGAATAAAGTTTGTGTTAAGGTTGTAAATTTAGCCCAAATTTTAGCATCATAAATGGAATTTATTTTTAGCCCAAGAAGAATATAAAAAGATCCCAAGTATATCACAATCCACTTGACTATTTGGGCCCAAACTAAGTGAAGAGAAAGTTGAAAAAACTGGCAGCCTAAGCCCATCAACTTTGAGACCCAATTAGGCCCAAGTGTAAGGGCCAAGCTGCTGAATAACCAGCTTAATAATATGTGGAATTAGTTTTTCAAAATTACAAGAGTAATTCGACCAAAAGACCCTTTATAAAGGGCTCAAAATAGCCCTTAAGTCATTTCACTTTGGAGAAATATTTCAGCTTCTTAAAAGACTTTTCTTTCTCTCCTTACTTCTCTTTACAAAGCAGCTAACACAACCTTCTAGGGTTCTTGAAGGAAGGTTGAATATTGAAAGAAAAGGTAAGAAATTATAGTTATTTATTTAGTATGGTTTCTTCATGAAAAACAAGAAGTATATGCTAGTACATTGTGCTGGAAATTCTGGACAACTTGTATTCTAAGGACTATTGTACACTTTTCTTGTTAATTAAGAGGCTTTTCTCTACTTGATTGGCTTTATTATGAAGTAATACTTATATATTTAATAGAGATTGGTTTTATAGTAATGTAACCAGTCTTCTTGACCACTTTTATAGTCCACAAAAGTGAGTCGTTATATGATATCGCAATTGTGTTCTTAGTATGAACTTGCGGGCTGTTGGATGGAAGGCTATTGCCTCACATCCTTAATGAATGATTTGCTATTGTTCTGAGACTGGGTCAAAGCTATTTTTATGTATAGATGTTGTTGGGATAGTTCGGTTAGAGTTGGAACAGGTTTGGAATTGTGAACGTCGAAATGTAGCGAAGAGAGGTAACATTATGCTGTCCATTTGTAGGTTGTGTAGAATTGCTATGTGTTGTGCTTTATAGGCTGTTGTAAGACTATTGTGGCTCTAAAATAGGCTTCATATGATGTGTACATGTGAATGTGTGTAGGAAAATACGATTAGGGGCGGAAAGGTTGAAAGAATACGCTCAAGCTTATAAATACCCGCTTGCTGCTCGTGTGTTATTTTTTTTATGTGATTGGGCTGCCAAGACGTATCTATTGGCTTCTAATGCTAGTTTTATCACTTACCATATTGTAGATACATATTTGGAAGATAGAAAGGTTAACCCAAGGTAGTAACGAGGTTATACAACGAGGTATGTAAGGTTACTTTATTTCGTATTGTTTGGCATAAAACATAGATCCTTCCTTGGCACGTAAAGGCGTTTATCAACTCCGACACAACTATTAACTATGTCTCCACTCTTTGACATGTTCATATGCTTCCATACACTGTCATCTTCAAATCTGCATACATGCTTGGATACCAAGTTGTTCCATTTCATACGCATTTCATTATTTGTGTGACGTACTCTTTTCATTGTCGTATTGTCTTGTATGATTATCTACATGTCACATACTACATATACAGTCCTTTAGGTCCAATATTGCGACTACCAAAAGAACTATCTCAAAGGTAATTAAAAGGTAAAGTATATTGTTTATTAATGGGTGGTAGCCTGAGGGGTGGAAGAATCACCTAGCTAGGGACGATCCTATCACGGGTGATAGCCCGAGGGGTTAAGGAAGAACCTAGCTAGGGATGATCCCGATACAGTTTACCACTGATCACTTGGTCATTTGTACTACAGATGTGCACAAATTATACTGTAAAGGTAAAGTAATATAAAGAACATAAAGTACATGATTCTAAAGTATAACCAAAGGTGGTCTCTAATCTTGCACCAGTGCATGGTCTCATTTGAGTTATTACTTCACATACAGTATATCTTGCCTTACATATTTAGTAAATTATCTCGTACTGACGTCCCTTATGGGGGACCTACATTTAATGCTATAGGTACCAGTGCAGGTAAATCTCCCCAGTAGGAGTATAGGATATCCAGCTGCTGATACCAAGCTCCAAGTTGCTCCGGCGCTTTGCGTGTGTCTGTAGCTTATATGTTCATAGTGTACAATTAGTCGAGGCAGGGCCTATCCTAACCCTTGTCAATACTTTCTCTTATCTAGAGGCTTTGTACACTATGTAAATTAAAGTGTGGTCATGTCTCGTACTTTAAATACTGTAGCCCCAATGCCCTAGCCACACGCATTTCCTTTTGGCTTGTTATCACTGTTATTTTCTTAAAGGCATGTCAACCATAGAAATCCCTCATAATACGTATAAAGAGGTCATAAATAAAGGATGGTTCTCCTAAGCCTTATCAGCAACGGGTGCCAGTCCATCCTAACGGGACTTTGGGCGTTACAGAAGTAGTATCAGAGCAGGTCATCCTAGGGAGTCTACAAAGCCGTGTCTATGTAGAACCTTTTTTATCGATATGTTGTGCACCACATTTATAAGAAGTAGGGTACGTGGCATTTAGGAGTTGTTACTTTCTTTCAATTCTTTAGATCGTTCCGAAAAGTCAAGTGTAATAGGTGCATAATGCCTAATTTCTAAATTGTTTTGTACAATAAGTATGCCAGAAACAAGGCAGAAAAAAGGTAAAGGGAAGGGAGTAGAAGTGGTTGTTGGTATACCCAGTCAGGTTAGACAACGAAATGAGGTTCAAGAGGAGTCTATGTCACAGACATCTCCAACTCCTCCAGCTCCTGATGAACCTGGAAGTAGTGAAATTCCCCCCAGAACCACCTATTGATGCTATCGTGCAAGATCTGAGAAAAGTAGTCCAACTACTGACTCGTATAGTTGCGGGCTAAGGTCAAAGGCAGGAAGGTCCAGTTATAGGTACAGGTGGTACGAATAGGGCAGCTGGTACAAAGATACGTGATTTTTTTAATTTGGACCCTCCGTCTTTCACTAGGTCAGATCCTAATGAATATCCCCAAGACTTTATTGATCAGATTCAACGCACTTTAGATGTTATACATGTGAGTGGTATAGAAGTGTCGAGTTAGCGACATATAGGTTGAAGGTGTAGCTATATTGTGGTATGAAGCTTAGAAGCAATCTAAGGGTATAGATGCACCTCCAACTACCTAGAAGGAGTTCAAAGAGGCATTTCTTGACCATTACTTTCCATTAGAGATCCGAGAGGCCAGTGCAGATTTGTTCTTGAATCTCCACTAAGGGAATATGAGCGTGAGGGAGTATAGCCTTCAATTTAATTCCCTGGCAAGGTGTGCTCCTAATTTAGTTGCTACTATAGCAGATAAAGTTCATCGATATGTGGATATATTGGATATGCATCTATTCAAAGAATGTACTATTGCTTCCTTGAATAAAGACATGGACATAACAAGGATGCAAGCTTCTGCACAGAAAATTAGAGGATCAGAGAGACAGAGAAGAAGGACATAAGAGTTGGAAAGGGGGCAGGCCAAAAGGGCCATATCTATGGGGCAGTTTACACCATCCCAAGGTGAGATTAGGCCTCGATTTGCTAATAGACCACCTAGGAAATCATCCTCCTACTATGTAGCCAGTGCTCCACCGCAACTTCAAGGGTCTAGGAGAAATCAATTTGGTCCAAAAAGTGAAGGGCAAGGTGCCCCGACAATGGGGTATTTAGCAGACCAGCAAATGACTCCTACGTAGCCTTGTAAATAGTCTGGAAGAAGTCATTTAGGTACATGTCATGTTGGGACAGACGCTTGTTATTGGTGTGGTGCGCCAGGGCATATGATAAGAGATTGCTCGAAGAGGTGCATGGGTGATATAACACAACCTACTGGGTCAGCTATTGCATAATTGTCATTAGTTTCTTCAATAGGTAGGGATCAGCAAGCACCTACGGGTCGTGGTAGAGGTGTGAGAGGGGCTGCTAGCTCTAGTGGAGTCTAGATCGCACTTATGCACTGGGGAGTCGACAAAATTTGGAAGCTTCACCTGATGTGGTCACAGGTACATTGTCCATCTTTTCACATAATGTATATGCATTAATTGACCCTGGTTCTACACTATCATATATCACTCCACTAGTTGCTGGAAAGCTTAAGAGAACACCCAAATTATTGAGCAAACCATTTGAAGTGTCGACACCAACCGGTGAATCTATTATGACTAGAAATGTCTATTATGACTATGTAGTAACTGTTTGTGATCATGACATATTGGATGACCTAATTGATTAGAAATGGTGGAATTTGATGTTATAATGGGTATGGATTGGTTAGCTTCTTGTTATGCCACCGTGGATTGTCAAACTAAGATAGTGTACTTCCACTTTCCAAATGAGGTAGTTATTGAATGGGAAGGTAATGTTGGGGTGCCAAAGGGTAAGTCTATATCTTATTTGAAGAGAAGAAAGATGATATCCAAGGGGTATATATGTCATCTAGTTAAAGTGAGGGATATGGAGGCAAAATCATCAACTCTTCAGTCAGTTCCAGTATTGAATGAATTTGTCGATGTGTTCCCTAAAAAACTCCCAGGCTTACCTACAGAACGAGAAATAGATTTTGGTATTGACTTACTTACAGGCACTCAACCTATTTTTATCCCTCCATATAGAATGGCCCCAGCAGAATTGCGTGAATTAAAAGAGTAGTTAAAAGACTTATTGGAGAAGGATTTTGTAAGACCTAGAATGTCCCCTTGGGGTGCACCAGTGTTATTTGTACGTAAAAAGGATGGCACCTTGAGAATGTGTATCGACTATCGACAATTGAATAGGGTGGCAATTAAGAATAAGTACCCCCTCCCCAGTATTCAAAATTTATTTGATCAGTTATGGGGTGTCAAATACTTTTCAAAAATTGATTTGAGATCAGGTTATCACCAAGTGAGGGTGAAGGATAAAGATATACCCAAGACTTCTTTCAGAACATGCTCTAGTCACTTTGAATTTCTTGTTATTTCATTTGGGTTAACGAATGCACTAGCAGTTTTTATGGATCTGATGAACAGGGTATTTAAGGCATTCTAGGATGTGTTTGTAATAGTGTTTATAGATGAGATTTTGGTATATTCAAGATCAGAAGAGGACCACGCAGATCACTTGCAACAAGTGTTATAGATTCTTCGTGATCGTCAGTTGTATGCCAAGTTCTCTAAATGTGAATTTTGGCTAAAATCAGTGGAATTCTTGGGTCATATTGTGTCTGCAGAAGGAATAAGGGTTGATTCACAAAAAGATAGAGGTTGTGAAAGATTGGCTAAGACCAACGACACCTACGGATGTTCGAAGCTTCCTAGGTTTGGCAGGTTATTACAGGAGGTTTGTTGAAGGATTTTCCTCTATTTCTGCATCCCTAACAAAGTTGACACACAAGGCAACCAAGTTCCAATGGAATGATGCATGTGAAAGGAGCTTCCAAGAGCTGAAAAATAAGCTAACTTCTGCACATGTGCTAGTACTTCCGGAAGGCACCGAGGGGTATGCAGTGTATTGTGATGCTTCAGGAGTTGTGTTAGGGTGTATACTAACACAGTATGGTAGGGTAATTGCTTGCATCTAGACAACTACGACCACATGAGAAAAACTACCTAACTCATGATCTTGAGCTAGCAACAGTTGTATTTGCTTTGAAAATATTGTGCCACTATTTGTATGGGGTTCACGTTGGCATGTATACAAATCATAAGAGCCTGCAATACATCTTTAAGCAGAAAGACCTAAACTTAAGACAACTAACATGGCTAGAGCTAACAAAGGATTACGACGTTGATATACTATACCATCCGGGGAAGGCAATTGTGGTAGTCGATGCTCTGAGTCGTAAGGAAATCATGAATACTGGTGATCAAGCTATGGTTAGTCAAGGAGGGGATAAGGATCTACGTCAATTAGCCAGTTTGGGAGCTCGCCTTCTTGAAACTCCGAACGAAGGGGTTATTGTGCATAATACAATAGCATCTTCATTGGTAATGGAGGTGAAAGAAAAAACAGTTCAAGGATCTTGTTCTATGACAACTTAAGGAGAAGGTGAATCAGGGTACGATAAAAGGCTTTGACCTTGCACAAAATGGAGTACTTTATTGCCAGAATAGATTACGTGTGCTTGATATTAATGGATTAAGAAAGCGGATAATGGAAGAAGCCCATCATTCCCGATATTCCATCCATCCAGGATCAACTAAGATGTACCATGACCTGAAGGAAATGTTTTGGTGGGGAGGCATGAAAAAATACCATGCAGAATTTGTTGCTCAATGTCCAAATTGCCAACAAGTGAAAGTAGAACACCAAAAGCTAGGAGGTTATATGCAGTGTATGGAGCTTCTAACTTGGAAGTGGGATATGATCAATATGGATTTTGTTATCAGTTGCCATTCTTGATTGTCAAGTTAAGAAGCTAAGGAATAAAGAAATAGCTCAGTAAAACTACTTTGGAGAAATCAGCAAGCCGAAGAAATAATATGGGAGGTCGAGGATGCGATGAAATCAAAATACCCTTACTTATTTGAAGCTAAAGAGGAAGTCCAACATGCATAATTAGGACACTAATAGGTACATGTCATTGAAACTTAGTTAAGCTATCCAATTGTGCTAACATTTGAGGATGAATTTTCCTAGGGGGGGCATGATGTAACACCCCACACCTTACAATATTAGTACTACGAAAATGAAACATGATATGGTTTGGTCAAATTAGCGCCCATTTTTAAAAGTGCTCGAATCTTATGGTATAGGGGGATATGTGTGTCCAATGCTTAAGAGGGTCGAGTGTATACATGTTTTGTGTCAAATTGAGGAGATCACGGTCTTAAATGAAGTAAGAGAATTGAGGTGCTTGTAGGACTTAAGAAGCTAGCAGGTGAGTCACCTACTTGCTTAGCCTAAATTGCTAGCTAAACAGAGATGAGGCCCGACATCGGATTTGTCCAAGTCCGATTACGAATAAAGTCTGTGTTAAGGGTGTACCTTTAGCCCAAGTTTTAGCATCATAAATAGAATTTATTTTTATCCCAAGAAGATTATAAAAATAGCCCAAGTACATCACAACCCACTTGACTATTTGGGCCCAAACTAAGTGAAGAGAAAGTTGGAAAAATGGGCAGTCCAAGCCCATTGAATTTGACACCCAATTAGGCCCAAGTGTGAGGGAAAAGCTGCTGGATAACCAGCTTAATAATAAGTGGTATTAGTTGGTCAAAATTCTAAGAGTAAGTTGGCCAAAAGACCCTTTATAAAGGTCTCAAAATAGCCCTTAAGTCATTTCACTTTTGATAAAAATTCCAGCTTCCTAAAGACTTTTCTTTCTCTCCTTACTTCACTTTACAAAACAACTAACACAACCCTCTAGGGTTCTTGAAGGAAGGATGAATCTTGAAAGCAAAGGTAAGCAATTCTATTTGTGTATTTAGTATGGTTTCTTCATGAAAAACAAGAAGTATATGCTAGTATGTTGTGCTGAAAATTCTGGACGACTTGTATTTTAAGGACTGTTGTACACTTTTCTTGTTAATTAAGAGGTTTTTCTCTACTTGGTTGATTTATTATGAAGTAATCCTTATGACATTAACAAAGGTTGGTTTTATAGTAATGTAACTAGGCTGCTTCACTACTTTTACAGTCCACAAAAGTGAGTCCTTATATGATATCACAATTGTGTTCTTAGTATGAACTTGTGGGCTGTTGGATGGAAGGCTATTGCCTCACGTCCTTGATGACTGATTTATTACTATTCTAAGATTGTTTTAAGGCTATTTTTATGTATAGATATTATTGGAATAGTTTGGTTAGAGTTGGAACAGATTTGGAATTGTCAACGTTGAAATATAGTGAAGAGAGGTAATGTTATGCTATCCATTTATAGGTTGTGTAGAATTATTATATGCTGTACTTTGTTGGCTTTTGTAAGACTGTTGTGATACTAAAATAGACTGCACATGATGTGTACACGTAAATGTGTGTAGGAAAATACGATTAGTGGCGGAAAGCTTGAAAGAATACGCTCGGGTTTAAAAATACCCACTTGCTGCCCATGTGTTGTTTTTTTGTGTTTGGACTGCCAAGATGTATCTATTGGCTTCTAATGCTAGTTTTATCACTTACCATGTTGTAGATAAATATTTGGAGGATGGAAAGGTCAACCCAAGGTAGTAACGAGGTCATACAACGAGGTATATAAGGCTACTTGAATTCGTATTATTAGGCATGAAACTTAGATCCTTCCTTAGCACATAAAGGCACTTAGCAGCTCCGACACAACTATTAACTATCTCTCCGCTCTTTGACATGTTCATATGCTTCCATACACAGTCACCTTCAAATCTTCATACATGCTTGGACACCAAGTTACATGGGTTCTTGTTACTAAATAATGTTCACGAGTTGTTCCATTTCATACGAATTTCATTATTTGTGTAACATACTCTTTTCATTGTCATATTGTCTTGCAAGATTATCTACATGTCACCTGCTACATATACAGTCCTACAGCTCCAATATTGTGATCACCAAAAGAGCCATCTCAAAGGTAATTAAAAGGTAAAGTCTATTGTTTATTGATTGGTAGCCTGAGAGGTGGAAGAATCACCTAGCCAGGGATGATCCTATAACGGGTGGTAGCCCGAGGGGTTAAGGAAGAACATAGACAGGGACGATCCTGATATAGTTTACCACTGATCACTTGGTCATTTGTATTACAGCTGTACACAGATTATACAATAAAGGTAAAGTAATATAAAGAATAGAAAGTACATGATTCCAAAGTATAACCAAAGGTAGTCTCTAATCTTGCACCAGTGCATGGTCTCATTTGAGTTATTACTTCACATACAGTATATCCTACCTTTACATATTTAGTACATTATCTCGTACTGACGTCCCTTATGGGGACCTGCATTTCATGCTACAGGTACCGGTGCAAGTAAATCTTCTCAGTAGGAGTACAGGATATCCAGTTGATGATACCAAGCTCCAGGTTGCTCCGGGCATTTGTGTGTGTCTAGAGCTTATATGTTTATAATGTACAGTTAGTCGAGGCGGGGCCTATACTGACCTTTTTCAGATACTTTCTCTTATCTAGAGGCTTTGTAGACTATGTAAATTAAATTGCGGTCGTGTCTCGTACTTTAAACACCGTTGCCCCAACAGCCTAGCCATATGCATTTCCTATTAGCTTGTTATCACTGTTTATTTTCTTAAAGGCATGTCAAACATAGAAATTCCTCATAATATGTATAGAAAAGTCATAGATGTAGGTTGGTTCTCCCGAGCCTTATCGGCAACGGGTGCCAGTTCGCCCTAACGGGACTTTGGGCGTGACATATATATACATTCATTTCATCATCATTTCATAATCATTCCATCAACATTTCATCATCATATAATCATCATAACATCATTCAACTCATAAGACATGCATTGGACCCTTAATTCCTCAAGAAAACATAATCAGACATTTTATCAAACACTTAGAGGGTGTGTAGTACTAGTGTGAAACCATGTAATTCAAGAGTATTATCATGCCAGAAAAAGCAATGTAAAACCATCGATAGGTACTTGGTAACACCCTCAAGCAATATTTATTAAAACCCTTCATCACATCTTAAAAAAGGTCAAAGATTCCTTGCTCAATATACAGTAAAACAGTCACAAATTCATAAAACCCAACATAATGTGCAGTGAATTTCATAATCGATAAGACCCATGAGTAAATCAACTTTAAATCATGTAATTTTTAAGAAAAAGAATCTTGGGCTTGATGGGTGAAAGGAACCAATGAAAGAAACCTACATAGCTTAGATTTGGAGATGAACTTGACGAATATTGGAGATGGAGACTTGAAGCTTGGTTGAATTCCTTAAGATTCGTAGAGGGTTTTGACACGTGAATCTTCGGAGAAATATAAGCCTAAGTATTTGACCGAGTATTGGAGAATGTTTTGAATGATATGAGCGTGAAAAATTGCTAAGTATAGGTGTTTTCACTTGTAGGAAGGCTTAGGCCCAAGACCCAATATCCTTGGACCAAAATTAAAAAAACTAACCAAAAATATAAAATGGCATGTCGTGCCAATAACGCAAAGTACATTTTGGAAATCCTATTTTGGGATTTTTGAATTTTTATACAGTTGCTCTAAAATCGGGGTTAGACACTCTTCCCCCTAAATTTAACCCCCTAAACATGAATAAGAAGTCAACTTTTTGATATCACACATGGATTTCGAGATATATGAAAAATACGATTCTGGGCACTTCCGAGACACATTTTCGGGCACTTTTTGGGGTCGTTTCGATATCTCACCATGGGGAACATTTGTCCCCGAATGTCAAAGAAACGTATATGAGAGATGTAAACATGAAAAATTCAGCCTACATAGAGATGGAACATTTCACTTGGACACCATTTCAAAAATATCATCATAAGTGTAAAATCATCATGGACTTTCTCAATATAATCATGAACATGCAATGACATAGGGACTGAAACATAAGGCTTGGAAATCATGAAAGGAATTGACATGTTATAATAAGATTGAATAGAATTAAAGAGATAAGGGTGTTATTTTTCCATGCCCTCTCCCCAAGAGATTCTTTCGACTAGACGAACCTTCCAAAGAGCCTAACAAACACCACATCTTTATCAATCAATCTTCACTCATATTCACATAACCTCTCCACCGAAGCTTCTATAAGTCAACTCATCCACCACAAAATACATAACTTCAAGGAATTTTATAGCACTACAGTCACCAACACATCCCCTAAATCTAGAAGCATGAAAAATCGGACGAACCATAACAATATCCAAAGGCAGCTCCCATTCGTATGCAACCTCACTTATCTTGCTCAACACTCTATGAAGACTCACAAACCATAAGCTCAATCAATGGAAGATGATCATCCCAACTACTCATGAACTCTATTACACAAGCCCTTACTATATCCTCAAGTAATCTTACCAACTCATGAATGTACCATTCAGTATACTATTCGGCACCATAAGTAGTCATAACCGGTAAAAAGTGAACCAATTTCGTCACCCTATCAACCACACCCCAAATAGAATCAAAATCTTTTCTGGTTCGAGGCAATCCAACCATAAAACCTACGTTAACCGCCTCCTACTTCCAAGTAGGAATCTCTATGTCCTAGGTTAGGCCACCCAGCCTTTGATATTTGGCTTAACTTGTTGAGAACTATGACAACTAGATACAAATTTGGCAATGCCGTTCTTCATGCCTCCCCACCAATACTTATCTCTCCAATCTCTATCCATTTGGTAGAACCAAGTTGAATATAATAAGAAGAATCATGAGCTTCATCAAGGATCTTTTCCACCAAGTCATCAACATAAGGTACACACAACCTACCTTGGTACCTAAGGGAACCATCTCCCCCTTGGAAGAAAGCTTCCACCTTGCCCTCTTTCACCAAGGCCTTCAATTCTAACTAGGGGGGATGAAGATCCTGCTTTGCCCTTACCTCATCAACCAATGGTGATAATAATACTACCATTAACATGAGCTAGGTTACCCATAGACACCCTAATCAAAGCATCTGCCACAACATTAGCCTTACCAAGATGATAGTGCACACTAATATCATAATCCTTAAGAAGTTCTAACCACCTCCTTTGTCTTAAGATAAGATACCTTTGGGTGATCACATATATGAAAATCAAGTGAACGGTAACCACACCAACATGCACCTTATATAACTAATGATGTCAAATTTTCAAAGAAAAAGCCCCGGTGGCCAACTCAAGGTCATAGATAAGATAATCCTTCTCATGCATCTCAAATTATCTAAAAGAATAGACTTCTAGCTAACCATATTGCATCTGCACACAATCCAAACCAATTCGAGCAACATCACAATACACAACAAACCCTTCCAACATTTTCAGTAAAGACAAGATAGGAGCGGACACAAACTTATCCATTAAAGATAGAAACTCTTTCCACACTCAATTGTTCACACAAACATAGCCTTCTTTTGGATAAACTTAGTCATGGAGAGGTAATAGAAGAGAACCCATTCACAAACGTCCTGCGGTATCTCGTAGAGCCCAAGAAACTCATAATATCCAAGGGAGTGAAAGGCCAATTTCTATTCACATACATCTCCTTAAGATAAATCTAAGCACCATCCTCTGACTCCACATGACCTAGGGAAGTTGATGTTCATGTTCCAGTAAGAATGCGATCACAATAAGTAATTAACCTAACCAGAGGTTAGGATCGAATCCACAGGGAATACGGGGCATGACTATAGAGATCCACTACCAATCATTTCAAGCATTGATTTCTAAAATATCTTGATAGGGGGTATTCTTTGTAATTCAAGAATAAAAATAAAAACTAAACTAACTGTGTAGGAAGACAATCAAATTTAGGGACAACATGGGAATTGTGTTCCCACAACTCCTTGACTTGATTACCCTAAACAACAAAACTCTAATTGGGAATTCACATGCAGGACAGTAATTTAGGTTCTTCCAGCCCTCTTGTGAAGATAAAGATCAAATTTCACCATGGTACGTGGTCGGCAACAATGGTGTGCTAACTAACCATTAGCCATTGTCCCAGTCAACCTCCCCTTAGTCAGGTTTGGTTGATTAAATGAGAACATATCAATTGGATCCTATACTTCCATTTTCCTATTCGTCACTACCATGGTTGGGATCGTGATAGTAGGCAGGGTTTGGTATTGGCCACCACCAAACAATGATCAAAATAAAAGGAAATAAACGATATATGCAAAACCCCAATCAAAGAAATGCACATAGTCAAGGATATTTCAAATCAACTACTTAGGGTTCCCACAACCCTAAGAAGTGGGTGCTTAGCTACTCATGGCTAAGGAAAAATCAACAATAATGAATAAGAAAGACATAGTTGAGAGATTATCCAACACAATGAAAAGCAAGAATACCTTCAAGTTGGAACCCATAACTTGGATTAATGGGGAATGAGTACAATTTGTGTTCTGTAATCCCCCAAAAGTGGGTCTTCAAATTGAAAGATAAAAATCTACTCTAAACCCTAAAAATGCTTTTAGAATATTTACAAGAATCTGTGAATGTTGACTCCCCCAAAGAAAATCTAACATTATCTATTTATACAAGTTACAAAAATACCCTAAAAATTAAAAAGAAAAGACAGCTAGCAGTATGTACTTCACACAGGTATGACTCATAGGGTGACCTATGAGTCATAATTAGGGTCTCCTAGTCAACATTTGGCATTTTGAACTTGACTATTATGATCTCCTAGTACTAGTCGTTGCTTAAGCTATGACTCGTATGCTCCTCTCTTAGTTTAGGCCTTCAATTCTTGGTCAAAAATTTTGGTTCTTTATTTCTTGCTACGAACCCACCTATATGAGTCATAGGGAGGCCTATGACTCATAGAGTGGCCTCGTAGGACTGACCTCCACTTAGCTGATTTCTGTTTTTCGCTCTCTATTTCATGGTATATGATCACCATGTCTAGTACCTTAGGCTACGACTTGTAAGCAGGCTCTTATATCCTATATTTCAGCAAAATTTGCAACTTTCTCTCAAAATCATGCCATCCTATCTTTTCTGCAACAACAACACAAAAACATATAAAAACCATAAAAAGACGCATTGAGAACTTGCAAAATCCCTCCTTTTAGGCACCTAATGTGTTGTAATTTGACAGCACATCAAAATCCTCAACTAAGAACTATTGCTTGTCCTCAAGCAATGACTCAATCTAAGCAGACAATGAGAAGGACATAGTAGTTACACTGATGGCATATACATCATTTACTTTAATTCACGTACGCAACCCTCATTTTCTAAATAAGAATGCAAAGCTACTCAAAAAACAAAAACACAAAGAATGTATCCAGCAATCCAACTATGACAAGCAAAGGCATATCAATCATCCACGATCACTGGGTTGGTCATATGCTAATTATGCAGTGCAAATGCCCACACACAAAAGAAGTCCCTCTTTCTCACTCAAAGTGCAGTCAAAATTAAGGGACTGTGCAAGCATTCTCACTCTCACAAATAAAATTCATGCATAGTGACTAACTCAAGAAGCCAACTTTCGGACGGATGACAAAGTGGATTTGGATCACTTTAGGACTTAATAGGCTTGTAACATAGGCTCATAGGGCTTAAATATGACATTTTAGGCATGTAATGACTAAAAGCTATCCTTGAACCATGTTTTTCACCACTCTTACCTCCATAACTCAACCATTTTCATTAAATCCACCTTATTTTTCCTTTTCAAGCTTTTCCCGGGTATTTTCTTTCTCTTTTTCGGCTGTGCCTCATTCTTAAAGTCATTGTTGCATTCTTCTTCAGTCCAAGGCAACTCCTCTTTTCTTTTCTTTTATTTTCTTTCACATAGCACCTGACTATCCTTTTCTTTCTTTCTTTGCCAACTAACCATCTCTTTTTTTTTACTTTACCAAAATAAGGGCCACCCTCAACTTAGATTTTTATCCTAAGGTGAAGTACACAATATCTATTCTCTAAACTAGGGCCACTACTTATAGCCACCCTCAACTTAGGCTTTTTGCCTCAATCAATGTTCACATATTAAAGGATAGATCAAGTCCAATATCAAAGTATTTCAACAAATAAAGCTAAGCTAGCTAGGTGTCAAAAAAGAATAAGTACATGAAAAACTCAAATATTTGGAACAAAGGATCTACTATCACATTTGGTAAGTCATTTAGGCAAAAGGGAGCTCACTAAAAGAACCAAGGCCTAAGATTCTTTTCCAATCAACCACATCTCCAGTCCAATTTAACAGTAATAAGGAATGTTCTGAATCGATACACAATGCATGAATGCTACAAAGTAAGCTTACATTCTCATGGCATCTCATACACAATCAACATAGACTCACAGGTCATGTTTCAAACATCAACATGCCTTCTCTTTGCCAAAACAAACATTTCTAGATAATAACATGCATGATTGCAAAAATAACCAACAATCTCAAAAAATTTGAGGGTACCAAATTTTAAAAACAAAAAAGCATTTAAAGACTATATATATATATATATATATATATATGTCAAAGATAATAACTACAATATATCTATAAATTATCTTCACTATCTTAGTATGTCGTTCAAGAAAAAGTAAATATCCACCTAGAAAGAGAGCACAGGCAAAAAATCCTGGAGATCAAAATTTAGGATAGTTAGGACTAAAGGCTACTCAGACTTCACCCCCAATCGATAACTACCCATACCCCTTGAAAATAATGTACTTTTTCCACAATGAACAATACAAAATCAGAATAAGTACAAGGGGTCATACCTTGGGTTGCCTCCAACGAAGCGCTTGATTTAGTGTCACGACAAGACTTAGACCACTTGGCTACTCAGACTTCACCAGTTTCTCAACCCTTGCTCCTCTATATTTGTGCTTTTTCTTCCACATTGAGCTTATAAATTGGACCCCTAATTTCTTTTTCAGGTTTCTATCATGCTCAAAGGGTGGTAGTATAAAAATTAGGGGAATGAGTACTAGATATTGCCTTATATTAGAGCAGAGGCTCCAATTCTAAGCTTTTTATAGACCGCAAGGGGCTTTAGATTTTTGTTAGCACCTAGATCATATAGTGCCCTTCGAACTCTACATCTCTAATTATGCATTGTTTGGTGGCCATCTTCTCCACTGACTTAATGAGAAGAGTGTTGATGGATAGCTGTTTTAACATGGAGAGAGAGTGCTTGACCGTTCTTTGCTCTTCCCTCTTCTTGAGTCTTTGAAGGAACGGAGGAGGAGGCCTTGGGATGGGCTTGTACTGCTTTGGCTCTTCAACTAATTCATTTACCATATCCTTGGCACACTCGTCTCCTTCAAACACATACTCATTTGCAACTATTTCCTCATAAATATCTTCTACAACAACCAGCACAAGAGGATCAATAGTACTCTTACCACACCTACTAGTAACTTCCATACATTAACCTTTACCCTTAGAACTTTACACTGTATCACTAGGCAATATACTACTTTGATGCTGCTTAAGTAGAGTCGATACCTAACCAAACAGTTGCTAAAGATGTTCAATAGCAACAAAATGAGACTTTAATTTTTTATTAGTGTTTGCAATTTCTGATCTCATTCTACGTAGAGTCTCATCCTGTGTCTCAGCCTTCTTCAACAGGCGATCAAACATTTTCTCAATTTAGGAGTTGCTTGTGGTTACATCATGATGGTGCGGTGGCACATAAGGTTTATTTCTGAAACCATCTTTACTACTCCACTCGATGTCTGTCCCCCTATTTTTCTTATAATAACCACACTGGCTATCTCTGTAAGGACATTCTCTTCCATAGGTCTGATTTTGGTTTCCCTGACGTTGGAACCTATGGTCTTGATTAGACCATTGGATGTTAAGCTGAAAATTCCACATCTAATCAGCTGAAAACCATGTTTCCTTCTTATTATATAGCTCCTCGTACATGGGTGTACATGAAGGCTAATGTTGTGATCAGAGACGCTTTGCACATCTTTTTTTATTCTTTTGAAAGAAATAAAACAAAACAAAAAAAAGTTATATACAAGAGAATCCAGTAATCGTCACTTGAACTAACAAATAGTGAAATCAAGTTAGAACCTGGTTGTATTCCCCAGTAACGGTACCATAATTTTTTGTGATGTTCACGCTCCAACAAAAAAGCAATCGCTGTCAGTAATTAAGCTAACAAGAGGTAAGGGTAGAATCCACAAGGAACATGGGGCTTGACTATAGAGATCCAGTACCAATCATTTCAAGTATCGATTTCTAAAATCTCTAGATGGGAGGGGGGTTTCTTTATAATTCAAGAATAAAAATAAAAATTAAACTAATTGTGTAGGAAGGCACTCAAATTTAAGGATCACTTGGGAATTATTTTTCCCATGATTCGTTGACTCGATTAACCTAGACAACACAACTCCAATTGGGAATCCGCATGCAGGATGGTATCTTCGGTTCTTCCAGCCCTCTTGTGAAGGTAAAGGTCGAATTTCACCATGGTGCGTGGTCAGCAACCATGGTGTGCTAACTAACCATTACCCATTGTCCCAGTCAATCTCCCCTTGGTCAGGTTTAGTTGATTAGACGAGAACACATTAATAAAATCCTATTATTTACTTCTATTTTCCTATTCGTCACTACATTGGTGGGGATCGTGATAGTAGCCAGGATTTGGTGTTGGCCACCACCAAACAATGATCAAAATGAAGGTAAATAAATAATACATGCAAAACCCCAATAAAAGGAATGCACAAAGTCTAGGTTATTTCAAATCAACCACTCATGGTTCCCACAACCCCAAGTTGTGGTTACTTAGCTACATATGGCTAAGGCAAAATCAACCATAATGAATAAGAGAGACATAGTTGAGAGATTATCTAAAACAATGAAAAGCAAGATCACCTTCAAGTTGCAACCCACAAGCTTGTATTAATGGTGAATCAGTACAATTTGTGTTTTGCAATCCCACAAAAGTGAGTCTTCAAATTGAAAGATAAAAATCTACTCTAAACCCTAAAAATGCTCCTAGAATATTTACCAAAAGCTATGAATGTCGACTACCCAAAGAAAACCTAACAGTGTCTATTTATACTATTTACAAAAACACCTTAAATATTAAATAGAAAACACATTTTGCAGAAGGTACGTCGCATAGGTATGACTCATCGTAGGGTGACCAACGAGTCATAATTGGAGTCTAGTAGTCAGCACTTAGCATTTTGGACTTAACTGTTACGATCTGCTGGTATGAGTCGTTGCTTCGGCTATGACTCATATGCTCTTCTCGTAGTTCATGCCTTCAGTTCTTGGTCCAAATTTTTTGCTCTTTGTTACTTGGTACGAACTCACTTATAGGAGTCGTAGGGAGACCTACAACTCATAGAGTGGCCTCGTAGGGCTGACCTCCACTTAGTAGATATTTGATTTTTCCTCTTTGTTTCATGCTACGAGATAACCCTATGACTCATAACTTGGGCTACGACTCTGAAACGACCCCAAAAAGTGCTCGAAAATGTGCCTCAAAATACCCAAAATTTTAAATTCCTTATGTCTCAGAATTCGTGTGTGATATCAAAAATCCAACTTCATATTCTTATTAGGGGGGTCAAAATTAGGTGAAAAAGGGTCTAACCCCTATATAAGAGCAAAAGAATGACAATTATGCTTTTTCAAGTAGTAAATTTTAGTGAACTATTTGCGTTGCTAGAGCGACGTGCCAAGGGCGTGCAGACTAAGAGGAGTGGTGTCTAGGTCATCTCCGCAATACAAAGAGGTGTGTTTTTCTGTCTAGCGATTTTATGTGCGGTCTAAGGCTTTACCTATACTTAGCCTTATTTCACCCTCATATTATCCTAAACATTTCCAGTACTCACTCAAATACTTAGCCATATTTTCATTTTTCACTCCCCAAATTCAAGCCTCAACCCCTCATTCAGAACTAAAGTTTTCCTTCAAGGATCTTCTTCAATCTTCAAGTCTCCATCTTCAATCTTGACCAAGTTCATCCCCAAGCTAAGGTATGTGTGTTTATTTTATGGGTTCATTTCACCCATGATATCCAAGCCTCCTTTTACTCAAATTTCAGGATTTAAAGTTGATTTACAAATGGGTCTTGCTTATGATGAAGTTCATTGCACACTATGTTAAACCTATGTGAAATTGCAACTTTTTTGTTATGTTTTGAGCTAAAGATCTTTGATCTATTGTAATATTTAAGAAGGTGTTTTGATGTATATTGCTTAAGGGTGTTGCAAGGTGTTGATTGATGGTTTTACAATAAATTTTCTTGCATGATTTCATCTCTATGTTTCATGGTTTACTAGCATTACACACCCTCTAAGTGTTTGATAAAATGTACGGATGTGGTTTCTTAAAGAGTTGAAGATCCAAAGCTGAGATATGATATGACAGACTATATCGAGATGTAATAAGCTTATGCATTTGATATATTCTACATGAAGTGTGGCATTATACCCTGCCCAATCTGGGTAACCTAGTTGAAGGGTTAATATCTCAACTATTAGGTTGATGGGTGCTATCATCACTAACCTAGTTGGGGGATTAATAACTCAACAACTAAGGTGATGAGTGCTATCATCACTAACCTATTTGAGGGGTTAATATCTCAACCATTAGGGTGATGGGTGCCATCATCACTAACCTATTTGAGGGGTTAATAACTCAACCACTAGGGTAATAGGTGCTATTGTCACTAACCTTGATGAGGTGTTTGTACCTCACACACTAGTGTGATAGGTTCTTTTATCGCTAACCTTGATGAGGGATTTGTCCTCACACACTAGGGTGATGGCTATCATTAGTAACCTGGATGAGGGGTTTGTTCCTGACACACTAGGTTGATGGGTGCTATCATCACTAACCTACCAAGGGGTTTATACTTTAAAAATCTAGTTTGGTCTCTTCTACACATATAATATACTATATGAGCATGAGTTACATAAGCATGTTTTACTTATGCATTGGTCATATATGCAATATTATTATATTATGTCTATTGTTTATTATTATGCATTTTTATTATGATGCATTATTCTTTTTGCATTACATCATACATACTTAGTACATTCAAACGTAATAATGCATACTCTTGCCTACATGACATCTCCATTTAGGAACCAATCCCCAACTTGATCATCCTCCATGTGGCTAGTTCGATACTACTCAAGCTTGTGGTGAGTCCTCCACTTCGGGGACCTTGGTCTACGTTGCTCTTATTGTGTATTGAGACACTCTTCTTTATTTTCTATTTTGACTATGAGAGTGAGCCCAGTTGCTTTGTCTTGGCCCCCGCTCTTATCTATGTATTGGAGGTGGTTGTTGGATATATTATTTATCTATGTTAAGAGCTTTCTCTTTATTGTTCTTGATTTCTAGGATATGAGCTTTACTCTTGTCTCTCGGTTATAAAGTTATGCGAGCTTTTCCATTAATCCTGTTGCCCCATATTCTCACTCTTTTATGTTGTTTCTATTGCTTTTGTGACCAAGAATGTGTAATGATGTTCTAAGAGGCTTGCTTGCAGTCTCTTTAGGTTTCCCTTATACTGTGTCATGCCTAGGCCCTAGGCTTGGGTCATGATAAAATTCGTATTTGCGCACTAGGTTGATAGATCCTCGGAGTCCAACACACTACATCAATTAGAGTCCTATTCATGGTTGTGAATTGCGCCTTGTCTATGAATAGTAGGATATGAGGCATTTTAGGAAATATTTCCCTTCTTCATGTTCTAGGCCATGTTATAGAGTGGTAGTAAGTTTTTTCCCTAACGATTGTTCTTTGGTATGCTAGATCATGCCAAGCACTCGAGGAAGAAGGGCCCAAACTCCCGAGGAGAAACTACCAATGGTGAGCTCCAAGATGCTCTCACTATGATATCCCTAGTAGTGCCCAACCAAGTCAATCAAGGGGCCTAAGCCCCTCATGCTACTACCCCGGGAGCTAAGATAAGAGACTTTATGAGGATGAATCCTCCGGTGTTCTATGGGTCAAAGAGTTCATTGATGAGGTCTATAAGATCTTGAATATCATGGGTGTTGGTCCAAATGAAAACTTTGAGTTGGCGGCGTACCAACTCAAAGGAGTAGCCCAAATTTCGTATGATCAATGGAAGGGTGCGAAGGGAATTGGTAATGTGGTGTTTTTTGAGGAGTCGAATAGGCTTTCCTTAATTGATTTTTCCCTCTTGAGCTTAGGGAAGCTATGTTGGTAGAGTTCATGAACTTGAAACAAGGTTCTATGAGTGTGAGGGAGTATACCCACAAGTTTAAGCAACTTTCAAGGTATGCTCCTCATTTGGTGGTAGATCCTAGATCTAGGATTAACAAGTTTGTGCTGGGGCTCTCCAACTTGGTAGGTGAAGAATGCCAGTCCGCCATAGTAATTAATGACATGGACTTTTCCCGGTTGATGACCTCTGCTGAGCAAATAGAGAAGGAGGAGTTGAGGAAGAGAAAGGGGCGTGAGGCCAAGAGGGCCCGTCTTGGGGGTAAGTTCAAAAGGGGTGTCTGGTTCTATCAAGGCCAAGGGTCTTATCATGCTACTAATAGGGGGTTTTCTAATGACCACCCTAGGCCTCAAGATGTTGGTGCTTTTGCTTGCATTCATCTATGTCCTAAATATGGAGGGGGTCATAAGGGCCCATGCTTGAATGCTTTTAATGCTTGCTATGAGTATGGGGAGCTTGGTCACAAGAAGGCAAATTGTCCAAGAAACTGTGGCAAGGTCCAGGGTGCAAACGCAATTCCATTGGGTAGAGGTGGTCCTCAAGGTGGTGCCCCAAGGAAAAATTGGTTTTATGCTCTACATGGGAGGCAAGGGGTTGGTGAGGTCCCTGATGTTGTTACCGGAATGTTAAAAATCTTTGACTTTGATGTGTATACTTTTATTGATCTGGGTGCCACTCTCTCCTTTGATACCCCTTTTGTTGCTAAAAAGTTTCATGCTAACTCTGAGTTGTTGCATGAGTCATATGAAGTGTCTACTCCTATTGATGCCTCTGTTGTTGCTAGGAAAGTATATATAAGTTGTCCTATTTTCATTTTGCATAAGTTGTTTCCATGTGATCTTGTTGAATTAGACATGGTAGATTTTGACGTCATTCTTGGGATGGAATGGTTGCCATATGTCTCTAATATGTCTTCACTCAAAAAGACCTCAACTTGAGGCAAAGGAGATGGTTGGAACTTCTCAAAGACTATGAGATGAGTGTGCATTATCATCCGATAAGGCAAATGTGGTGGCACTGGCATTTAGTAGGGTGTCTATGGGTAGTTTAGCCCATGTTAATGGTAGTGATAGGGAGATTACTAGGGAGGTGCACCGATTGGTTAGATTGGCCAGGGGTTAGTTTGGAAGAGGTTGGTGATGATGGTGTGGTTGTTGTTGATAGGTTAAGTCTTCTTTGGTTGATGAGGTGATAAAAAGCAAGATCTTGACTCCTCCTTATTTGAACTGAAGGCCTTGGTGAATGAGGGAAAAGTAGAGGTTTTCTCCCAAGGGGGTGATGGTGCCCTTTTGTTCTAAGGTAGGTAGTGTGCCTTATGTTGATGGTTTGAGGGAGAAAATCCTCGATGAGACCCATAATGCTTCTTATTCTATCCACCCCAGTTCTACCAAAATGTATACAGACTTGAGAGACGAGTATTGGTAGGGAGGCATGAAGAAGGACATTACAAAATTCGTTTCCGGTTTCCATAGTTGTTAACAAGTTAAACACAAACATCAAAGGCCGGGTGGCCTAACCCAAGACATAGATATTCCTACTTGGAAGTGGAAGGTGATTAATATGGATTTTGTGGTTGGTTTTCCATAAACTAGGAAGGGTTTTGATTCCACATGGGTGGTGGTTGATAGGATGACGAAATCAGTCCACTTTTTACCAGTTAAGACCACATATGGGGCTGAAGAGTGTGCAAGGTTGTATATGCATGAGTTGGTAAGGTTACATGGGGTTTCTTTTGTCCATCATATCAGATTATGGTTCACAATTCATTTCACACTTTTGGAGGTCTTTTCAAAGGGATCTTGGTACAAAAGTTCACCTTAGTATGACCTTTCACCCCCAAACGGATGGCCAAGCCGAAAGAACCATTCAAAACACTTGAGGATATTCTAATAGCCTGTGTATTGGAGTTGAGGGGTAGTTGTGATGACCATATTCCTTTTATTGAGTTTGCCTACAACAATAGCTATCACTTTAGCATTGATATGACTCCTTTTGAGGCTCTTTATGGGAGACGTTATGGATCAAAAGTTGGTTGATTTGAGGTTGGAGAGGTGGCTTTATTGGGACCGGATATGATTATTGAGGCTCTTGAGAAGGTTAGCATGATTATGGAAATGTTGAAGACGGCCCAAACTAGTTAAAAATCCTATGTTGATGTGAGAAAAAAAGACCTTGAATTCAAAGTGGGTGATTGGGTTTATTTGAAAGTTTCTCCAATGAAAGGTGTGGTCCATTTAGGTAAAAAGGGGAAGTTGATTTCCTAGATTTGTTTGTCCTTATGAGGTCCTGAAGAGGGTTGGCAAGGTAGCTTATGAATTGAAGTTGCCTAGTGAAATAAATTTGGTTCATTCGGTGTTTCATGTCTTTGTGTTGAGAAAATGTGTTAGTGAGCCTAATGCTATTGTGCCTAATGATACTGTGGGTGCTGTTGAGAATAACTTGACCTTTGAGGAGGTTTTGGTTCAGATATTTTATAGGCAAGTAAAGAGATTGAGGAACAAGGAGGTGGCATCCATTAAGGTCCTTTGGAGAAACCAACAAATTGAAAGTGCAACTTTGGAGGCTGAAGCAGACATGCAAAAGCGGTATCCTTATCTTTTCCACTCCACTCAAGCCTAACGTACTAATTCTGTGTCCTCTAAGTGATTTGAAGTCTTATGTTTCATCCCCTATGTCATTCATATGCATTCATATTTAAGTTGGTAAGTTGTGATGATTTTACACGTATGTTGAGATTTTGAAAATGGTATTTTAAATGTGATGGTGCATTCTTATTGAGGCTTATTTGTTTATGATCACTCTTGCCTTGTACATCTCTTTCACAGTTGGGGAAGAATTTTTCCAAGGGAGAGATATTGAAACAACCCCAAAAAATGTCCGAAACTTTAAATTCCTTATATCTCACAATCTGTGCGCGATATTGAAAATCCAACTTCATATTCTTGTTAAGGGAGTCAAAATTAGGTGTAAAACGGTCTAACCCTGATTTAAGAGCAAAAGAATGGCAATTATGATTTTTCAAGTGGAAAATTCCCGTGAGCAATCCACGCCCTTGGCGCGACGTGCCAAGGGCATGCAGATGAAGAGGAGTGGTCTCCGCGTCTTCTCCGCGACGTGAAAAGGTGTGTTTTTCTATCTAGTGATTTTCTGTGCAGTCCAAGGCTTTTAAGTCTTGGTTCTAAAAGATCCCAAATGTGTTTTTACCTATACTTAGCCTTATTTCACCCTCATACCATCCTAAAAATTTTCCAATACTCACCTAAACACAGACATATTTTCACTCCCGAAATTCAAGCCTAAAACCCTCATCCGGAACTAAGGTTTTCCTTCAAGGTTCTTCTTCAAGCTTTAAGTCTCCATCTCCAATCTTCACCAAGTTCATCCCCAAGCTAATGTATGTAGGTTTCTTTCATAGGTTCCTTTCATCCATGACACCCAAGAGTCCTTTTACTCAAATTGCATAGTTTAAAGTTGATTTACAAATGGATCTTGATTATTATGAAATCCACAGTACACTATGTTAAAGCTATGTGAAATTGTGACTATTTGGTTATGTTTTGAGCTAAAGATATTTGATCTATTGTAAGAATTGAGAAGGGATTTTGATGCACATTTGTTGATAGTGTTTCAAGGTGTTGATTGATGGTTTTACAATGTATTTTATTGAATGATTTCATTTCTATATTTCATGGTTTTATACTAGCATTATACAACCTCTAAGTGTTTGATAAAATGTTTGGATGTGGTTTCTTGAGGAGTTGAAGGTTAAAAGCATGAGATATGATATGATTGACCATATGATGATCTAAGGAGCATATGTTTATGATATATTCTATATGAAATGTTGAATTAGACCATGCCCGATACAGGTAAGCTAGTTGAGGGGTTAATATCTCAACCACTAGGGTGATGGGTGCTATCATCACTAACCTAGTTGAGGGGTTAATATCTCAACCACTAGGGTGATTGGTGCTATCATCAATAACCTAGTTGAGGGATAGTTTCTCAGCCACTAGTGTGATTGGTTCTATCATCACTAACCTAGTTGAGGGGTTCATATCTCAACCACTAGGATCATGGGTGTTATCATCAGTAACCGTGATGAGGGATTTTTACCTCACACACTAGGGTGATAGGTGCTATCATCACCAAACTTTACGAGGGATTCGTACCTCACCACTAGGGTGATGGGTGCTACCATCACTAACCTACAAACTGGTTTGTGGAAATCTAGCTTGGTCTCTTCTACACATTTGATATCCTACATGACCATGAGTTACTTAAGCATGATTTACTTATGCATTGATCATACATGTCATATTGTTATATTATACCTATTGCCTATTGTTATGCATTTTGATTATGATGCCTAATGTAACACCCCACATCTTACAATACTAGTACTATGCAAATGAAACATGATATGGCTTTTCAAATTAGCTCCAATTTTTAAAAGTTCTTGAATCTCAATTTAGAGGGCAATATGTATGTCTAACGCTGAAGGGGGTCGAGTGTGAATAAGTTTTAAGTCAAATTGAGGAGATAACAACCTTAAATAAAGTGAGAGAAGCGAGATGCTTGTAGGACTTAGGAAGCTAGCAGGTGAGTCACCTATTTGCTTAGCTTAAATTTGCTAGCTAAACAGAGATGAGGCCCAACGTCGAACTTGTCCAAATCCAATTATGAATAAAGTTCGTTTTAAGGGTATAACCTTAGCCTATGCTTTAGCATCATAAATGGACTATATCTTCATCCCAAGAATAATAGATAAAGGACCCAAGCACAATTAAACCCACTTGGTGAATTGGGCCAAAACTAAGTAAGGAGAAAAAGGAAAAGTGGGCAGCCAAGGCCCAACTAATTTGAACCCGATAAGGCCCAAGTGAAAGGGGCAAGAAGATGCAATACTAGTTTAATAAAGTAAGACTAAAAATGACTTAGTAGGTTTGCCAAGTACCCCTTTAAAAAGGGTTTAAAACAGCTCCCATATGTCATTTTAACTTGAAAAACAAAAATGAGATTGTTTTGCAAGTTCTCTCTCAACTCTTTCTTCACTTTATATGCAGCCACAAGATACTTTTAGGGTTCTTGGAGAATCCCTACACCTTGAGAGTAAAGGTAAGTAATAATATTTATGTGTTTAGTTATGGTTTTCCTATGTAAAACTAGAGGATAAGCTGGTTATACCTTTGCTGAAATTGTTGGACAACATGTGTTCCAAAAGTTTTTGTACATTTTTCTTGTTTATTTTGAAACTTTTCACTTTTTGGTTGGATTTATTATTAATGGAGGCTAATTTTCTTAATGTGTATTAGTTCTATAATGATGTATAAAGGCTGCTGCACCATTTTTATAGTTTGCGAAAGTGAGTTCTTGTGTGAAATCATAATTGTGCTCGTAGTAGGAACCTGCAGGTTGATTGATTAATGACTATGGTCTCACGTCCTCCACCTATTTTTAGGACTGTTTTTGAACTATTTTAGGAATGGTTTTATATGTAAATATGGTGGGGATTTTTCGGTTAAAGTCGACGTCACAATGTAGCGAAGGGATGTAACGTTATGCCGCCTATTTGTATGTTGTGTAGAATTGTTATGTGTTGTGCCTTCTGGGCTGTTGTAAGACTGTTATTGCACTAAAAAAGGATGCACATGATATGTATATGAGAATGTGTATTAGAAAATACGATTAGGGGTAGAAAGGTTGAAAGAATATGCTCGGGTTTATAATTATCCGCTTGCTGCCCGTATGTTGTCTTTTATGAAATTGGGCTTCCAAAATGTATCAATTGGCTGTTAATGCTAGTTTTATCACCTACTATGTTGTAAATCAATATTTGGAGGAAGGGAAGGTTATCTCGAGGTAATAGCGAGGCTGTACAGGGAGGTATGTAGGGCTACTTGATTTCTTATTATTTGGCATGAAACATAGATCCTTCCTTGGAGCATAAAGGCACTTACCAACTCCGACACAACTATTAACCATGTATCAACTCTTTCACAGGTTCATATGCTACCATACATAGTCACCTTCAAATTTTCATACGTACTTGGATAACAAGATACACGAGTTCGTTCTACTAAATAAAGTTCATGTGTTGTTCTACCTCCTATGCATTCCATTATTTGTGTAACCTACTCCTTTCATTGTGGTGTTGTCTTTTGGGATTATTTACATGTCATATGTTGTATCTACAATCCTACAACTCCAATATTACGACCACCAAAAGAATCACCTCAAAAGTAATTGAAAGATAAAGTATATTACCAATTGATAGGTGGTAACCCAAGGGGTTGAAGAATCACCTAGCCAGGGTCGATCCTATCATGGGGTAGCCCAAAGGGTGAAAGGAAAAGCCTACCTAGGGCTGATCTCTATATGGATTTACCTCTGATCAGTTGGTCATTTGTATTACATGTTGTGCACAGATTATACAGTAAGGGTAAAGTAATAAAAAGAACATAAAATACATGATACCACAGTATAACTAAAGGTGGTCTCTTATCCTTACACTATTGCGTAGTTTTATTTGAGTTGTTACATCATATAAAGTATTTCCTACATTCCATGTTTATTACATTATCTCATATTGATATCCCTTATGAGGGACCTACATTTCATGTTTCAGGTACGGGTGCTAGTACATCTCCCCGGTAGGAGTATAAGATATCCAGCTACTGTTACCAAGCTCTAGGTTGCTTCGGAGCTTTGTGTGTCTAGAGATTATATTTTTGTATTGTATAGTTAGTCGAGACGGGTCCTATCCCAACCATTATCAAATACTTTTCCTTATCTAGTGGCTTTGTAGACCATGTAAAATTAAAGTGTGGTCACGTCTCCTACTTTAGACAACATGGCCCCAACAGCCTAGCCATATACATTTTCTTTTGGCTTGTTATTACTGTTTACTTTCTTAAAGGCATGTTGAATGAAGAAATCCCTTATAATATATGTAGAAAGCGCATAGATATAGGTTGTTTCTCTCGAGTCTTATCGGCAACGGGTGTCAGTCTGCCTTAACGGGACTTTGGGCGTGACAGAAGTGGTACCGGAGCAGGTAATCCTAGTGATTCTACAAAGTAGTGTCTATGTAGAGTCTTGGTTATCGATGTATTGTGCACCAAATTTATAAGCAGGAGGCTACGTGGCATTTAGGAGTGGTTACTTTCTTTTAATTCTTTAGATCATGCTATATCACCAAGTGTAATAGGTGGATTATGTCTAACTCCTAAATTGTTTTGTACAGCAAGTATGCCAGAAATCAGAAAAAACAAAGGTAAAGGAAAGGGAGTAGAAGTGGTGGTTGGTATACCCAGTCAGATGAGACAACAAAATGAGGCCCAAGATAGGTCTCTATCACAGACATATCTAACTCCTCCAGAACCTGATGAACTAGGAAGTAGTGAAATTCCCCCCGAACCATCTATCGATGCTACCGTGCAGGATCAGAGAAATGCAATCCAACTATTGACTCGTATAGTTGCTGGCTAAGGTCAAAGACACGAAGGTCCAGTTATAGGTGCAGGTAGTGTGAATAGGGCAGCATGCACGAGGATACGTGACTTCCTTAATTTGGACCCTCCATCCTTCACTGGGTCAGATCCTAATGAAGATCCCCAAGACTTTATTATCAGATTCAACACACTTTAGATGTTATGCATGTGAGTGGTACATAAGTTGTCGAGTTAGCGACATATAGGTTGAAGGGTGTGGCTACATTTTGGTATGAAGCTTGGAAGCAATCTAAGGGTAGAGATGCACCTCCAACTACTTGGAAGGAGTTCAAAGAGGAATTTCTTGACTATTATTTGCCATTAGAGATCCGAGTGGCCCATGCAGACCAGTTCTTGAACCTCCACCAAGGGAATATGAGTGTGAAGGAGTATAGCCTTCAATTTAATTCCCTGGCCAGGTATGCTCCTAATGTAGTTGCTACTATAGCAGATAAAGTTCATCGATATGTGGATAGATTGGATACATATCTTGTTAGAGATTGTACCATTGCTTCCTTGAACAAAGACATAGATATAGCGAGAATTTAAGCTTTTGGACAGAAATTGGATGATCAGAGGCAAAGGAGAAGGATAGAAGAGTTAGAAAGGGTGCAGTCCGAGAGGGCTAGGTCTACAGGGCAGTTTAAACCACCCCAAGGTGAGCTTAGGCCTCGATTTTATAATAGACTGCCTAGGCCATCATCCTTCTACTCTACTGCTAGTGCTCCACCACAACTTCTGGGTTCTAGGAGAAATCAGTTTGGTCCAAGAAATGAAGGGCAAGGCGCCCCGATAGCAGGATATTCAGCAGGCCAACATAATTGACCGAGGAAGCATATAGGTGATATAGCACAATCTACAGGGTCATTTGTTGCATCGTCATCGTTAGTCCCTCAATTAGATAGGGGTCGACTAGCACCAACATGTCGTGGTCGAGGTGTAAGAGGGGCAACTAGCTCTAGCGGAGTCTAGAATCGCACTTATGCCCTGGGGAGTTGGCAAAATTTAGAAGCTTCACCGGATGTGGTCACAGGTATATGGTCCATCTTTTAACATAATGTATATGTATTAATTGACCCTGGTTCTACACTATCATACATCACTCCATTAGTTACTAGGAAGCTTAAGAGAACACCCAAATTATTGAACAAACCATTTGAAGTGTCCACACCAACCGGTGAATCTATTAAACTCTAAAGCAAGATGAAATAAATATAATGAATCCTCCGAAGTAGGGGAGGCTCACCAATCAACTGAGCGTCTCAAATCCTCAAGGATGCCCTATCGACGATCTCCAAATCTTGTATCTACATCATGAAATGATGGAATCCCAAAGGGGGACATTAGTATGTGAAATGCACTGAATGTAAAATAGCTGAGTGAAACCGAAACATGTTGAATAATATAAAATAACATCAACTCAGAAATATAACAAATCAAACTGTCAAATGTCTATCTAAAGCAAGAATAAATAGTATATAGTGACTCATCAACATCAATCAAGACTCATATCATCAACTCAACATCAGAGTAATATTAATGGGGAACCTCTCTGGGAGTTTCTCTAACCGACAACTAATGAGCTGCAAAAATACAACACATTTGACGCCTAAAACAAGGGACTTTGCGAGTTCTTAGTGCCACGTTTTATGGTTTTTATGTTTTTTTATGTTATTATTGCAGAAAAGATAGGTTTGCATGATTTTGGGACAAAATTACAGATTTTGTTGAACTGCAGGACATACGAACCTTTATACGAATCGTAGTCCAAGCTATGAGTCGTAAGTGATCTCATAGTAAGAAATGGTGAGAAAAAATCAGAAATTTGCTAAATGGAGGTCAACCCTACGAGGCCACTCTATGAGTCATAGGTCTCACTACGACTCGTATAGGTTGATTCATAGCAAGAAACAGAGAGCTAAGAGTTTAGACCAAGAACTGAAGACCTAGACTACGAGAGGAGCATACGAGTCGTAGCCCAAGAAACAACTCGTATCAGTGAGTCGTAACAGTCACGTCCAAAATGCAAAATGCCTACCATGAAACCCCTACTACGACTCATAGGTCACCCTACGAGTAATACCTATGCGACACAACTACTACCAGCTATCTTTTCTATTTAATTTTTAGGGTTAAATTGTAAATAGTATAAATACTTAATGTTAGGGTTTTAGAGGCATAGCTAAAACATTAAATATTGTAGAGAACACTTTGAATATTCTCTCTTGAATATTCTAAGGGATTTTCTAGGGTCTAGTGTGGATTCTTACTTTCAATTTGAAGATCGACTTTTGGGGATTGCAAAAACACACATTGTATTCATTCTCCATTAGCATGTAGTTTACAACTTGTGGTGCTCTTGTTCTTCATTGTTTTGGGTAAATTCTCAACTATGTCTTCTATTTTTATTGTTGTTTAATTTTCCTTAGCCATGAGTAGCTAAGCACCCACAACTTAAGGTTGTGGGAACCATGAGTAGTTGACTAGAAATAACCTAGACTTTGTGCATTTCTTTGATTAGTTTTTTGCGTGTATTTTTTATTTCCCTTCATTTTGATTAGTGTCTGGTAGTGGCCAACACCAAACCCCGCCTATTATCACGATCCCGATCAAGGTAGTGATGAATAGTAAAAGGGAAGAAAATGACAGGATTTGATTGATGTGTTCTCGTCTAATCAACTAAATTTGACCAAGGGGAGTTGACTGGGACAATGAGCAATGGTTAGTTGGCACACCATAGTTGCTGACCACGCGCCATGGTGAAATTCGACCTTCACTTTCACAAGAGGGCTGGAAGAACCTAATTCATTGTCCTACATGTGAATTCCCAATTAGAGTTACATTGTCTAGGACAATCGAGTCAACGAATCATGGAGAACACAATTCCCAAGTTGTCCCTAAATTTGAATATCTTTTTGCATAGTTAGTATAGTATTTATTTTTATTTTTATTTTTGTTCTTAAATAATATAACCCCCCTCCCTTCCATCTAGAGATTTTAGTAACGATGCTTGAAATGGTTGGTAGTGGATCTCTATGGTCAAACCCTGTATTCCCTGTGGATTTGACCTCAACCTCTTGTTAGGTTAATTGCTGACAATGACCGCTTTCTCATTGGAGCGTGAATATTATCAAGAATTATGGCGCCATTGCCGGGAAATGTGGCTAGGTTCTTGACTTGATTTCACTATTAGCTAATTCAAGTATTAATTTCTAGACTCTCTTGTATTTCACTTTTATTCTTGGTTTTATGATTTGATTTTATTTGTAAGGTGTACAAGGTTGTATGCCAACACAAGGAGCCAAGGCAATCCCTTACCTCCGATCAATTTGGAGATCCACTGACTCTTTACGAGAATGACACAGGTGAATGAGGATATCATGCTTGAGGAAGAAATGAATATGAATGATGATATTGGGAGAGAATAGAATCCAAAACCAAAGGAAGGTAGGCCACAATTGAGAGACTTCAACGAAAATTCTTATGGTTGGAATCAATATCGCTTAAACCCTATGGCCATGGATGTTACGAGTGGTATAGTGTTGCCGCAATTACTGGCAGACGCTAAGTTCTCGGCGTCAAGTAGATTACTTCAAATGCTCCAGGACCGTGGTTTATTCACAGGGCTACCTTTAGAGGATCCCCACTGTCATCTCTATAATAGAGTGTCATGGGAACACAAAATCTTTCTTTTGATGTAGTTGGTTTGTGAGTGTTCCCATTATCACTAATTGGTAATGCAGCTGTTTGGTTGTTCAAGCTTCCTCCAGGTACAATAGCAAGTTGGGAAGAGCTTCAGAGGGTATTTTTAGAGAGATATTTCCCAAGATCAAAGAAGCTTAAACTCAAAGACCAAATAAATAACTTTGATCAAGTACCGGGAGATTCTATTAGCACCACTTAGGAGAGATTCACTAAATGCTTGATGATGATCCCTGATCATAAGATTGTTGATGATGCCTTGGTTGAGATTTTCTATTAGGCTCTTGATGAGAATAGTCAAGCTTGTGCTGATACAATCATGCGAGGCATGTTTCTTGACCAACCCTTTGCATTAATAGCCGCCAAGATGGAGCAAGTGGTCAAAATCAATAGAACATGGGGTCAAAGAGAGCGAGGTGAGATGAAGACTTCTTATGTAGTCGACACAAACAATAAGAAAGCAAAGGTCAACAAAGAGATCATGGAACAACTTACACAACTTCGTACAAATATGGATTTGGTCTTAAAGAAAAACCAAACAAGTGTTCAAGCAGTAGCACACCAAACTCCTAAGGCTCCCAAATATGAAGATCCATTCTTTGATGAAGATGCTTGCTTCGTGAGTAACCAAGCGATGGGTTTCCGGAATAACCCTCAAGGGTCCAACTCGAATTATTGGAGGCAAGATTCCTGGAATCAAGGTCAAAACTACAACCATGATGGTGTTTATAGAGACAACCAAGGTGGCTACTATGAAAGAGAGAGTGTGTCGAATGCCTAATGGGGTAGAAGAGATGGCTATAGGAATGGTCCTTTATGCCATCCCACAACCATGATGTCATGCTAAGTACTTTGAGGCTTGAAGAAATATTTGACAAGTTGCTAAAAAGAGATGACCACCAAGATGAGACCTTGAAAGGAATTAAATCGGAACCTACCTGACTCATCAACATCAATCAAGACTCATATCATCAACTCAACATTAGAGTTCTATTAGTGAGGAACCTATCTGGCAGTTTCTCTAACCGTTAACCATCACCTATGAGTCAGTGATGATACAACAAAAGAGATGTCATTGCCACACCCATCCAATACCTTGCCAGGGTAGAGGATATGTCTATCAGGGATCTATAAATCTATCAAGTACTCTTTTGGGATTGAGGAAACATCCATTTTTCACGGTCCAGTCCTCTCCTACACTGGCCACATAGTTAATGAGTGCGAGTGAGACTCACTCTCACTCATTTCGGTGCTCAATACTCCTCGCAGGACTCAACATGCTCATAAGATATCAAAGATCAATATTTCTCATCACTTTTTCTCTTTTGGACAAGGAACATCAACTTATCTCATCATCTATCAAAGGCTTAAAACAATTGTTAGCGAATAATCAAATAGACAAATCATTAGAGTTCATTTATGGAGACTCAAGAAACTATCACATTCTATCAACTCATCATCATTCTCACATCATAATCACAATCACAATTGAAATCATCAATCAAGGCTCTAGACTCAAACCCTATTTTTTTTCGTGCATGCTTTCAAGATTTATTATGTAGTGTTTATGCAATATCTCATGTGAAGTATTTAATTCAAGAAAATAAGTGTATGATGATCATAAATGTATGAATAAAATGCACGTAAGTAATATAGTTTTCAAGAATTTAATCAAGATGATACTTCAAGAATCATATATGGGGACTCATGGATTCTCAACTCATCTATGACCATCTGTGGGACACATGGGAGGGCAATCTCATACTTTTAGTTTAGCCTTACATACTTGGAAAGTTGATATTACAATCAAAATTTGATGACGACTAGCTTTCATGGAGAAAATTCTCAATCTCGATAGTTCCTTTAGAGTGGAAAAACTTAGAAATACATTTTTTGAAGGACTTCTCCTTGATTATTGAATTCTTGACTTGGAATTTTTAGAGTTCTTGGTGAAGAATCCTATATTCTTGAAAAAGAAGAATCAAGAAATCCTTTCTTGGGATTCTTGAATTGGTCTTCTTGAAACCCTTGGTTATGATATAAGATTCTATTAGAGATTCATGAATAGATAAAGAAATATGGGTTGAGTAGATTGAAATTTATGAAGAATAACTCACCTTGAGTATGAAACTTGAAAGTCAATCCTAACTTGATGACTTTTTTGATGATTCTTGAGCATTTATGTTTAGGAGTGAAGAGAGAGAGTTTTGATTATAAAAACTGATGTTTTATGCGTTTTGGGACCTTAAATAGACCTCCAAAGGTTTTAGGATAAAAGTACCCTCAAAATAAAAAGGAAAAAAATGTTATTGCTTATCCAGAAAGGGTCCGCGTTTGGTCCGCGACGCGCTCCGAGCGCAGACATTCAGATAGCTCTGCACTTCTTCACTAAAATGGTCATAACTTTCTACTTTGGACTCTGATTAAGGAGAAATTGAATGCATTAGAAAGATGATTCAAATGTCTTCAATTTAATATATTATGAGTCACCTAACACATTATAATTTAGGAGATATGGACATTTGAATTTGACCATTCTATCTACTCATACGAAAACTTAGTTGGTAGAAATTTTTTGGACTTGGCATGATGTAAAGGATCCCTTATATTTGTTCATTGAACTTAAAAGGGATTGGAAATTGACCGAAATGCCCCTCAAAGTAAAATGATTTTTTTTTAAAAAAGTACAAGGCATGTCCGCGTCCCAGGTGCATTGCGCCTTGGGCGTGCACAACCACTATTTTTCATTTTGGATTCTAAAAAATATTTTTCGATCCAATGGCTCTAAAATTCGAATGAGACCATTTTCTCATTTAATTTATTATTATGATCGTAAATTTGGTGTCAAAGTTTTCATCGAAGCTTGGGAAGACGCGTTATGCGCATGATTCTATTCTATGGGTATTTAAGAAATTTCACGGAATGCTATATTATCTCCCCCTTGGGGTCATTCATCCTCGAATGATGAGTAAATGTGAATATCAAGGCACGAATAGACTCATAATTCATCTTGACACTCCCATCAGTCAATCAACTTTCGAATCCTCATCACTATCAACTATCCTTATTCAGACTCAATAATAGACAACTTACTCGAGAAAAGACAATCAATTTAGTTAAGGGTAAGGGCATTGCCTTCAACATTCTTATCGTCAAACACGAATAACAATCAAGACTCCTTTCAATGCTCAATCGGCCAACATGGACAGTCACAAGTCACTCAAAATAGACAAACCGGTTCCGATCAAGAGTAAAGATACCCTTTTAGATTTTCACCATCAAGCACAAATGGAACGTCGCAACTCAGTCAATTCAAATTATTTGAACACCTAAAAATCAACATATCAAACTCAGGAAGGAAGCCATCAACTCTAATGGAGACATCAATACATAGGACTCTATGTACAACTCTCAAGCCTAGCACCTCATCTCAATTGTACTCCCTTGCATCGCACTCTACTTCCTCAACTTAAGCTTATATCTCTAACTCAAATTTTCATCCAACCACCTCCTCCTCTTCCATTCAAGCCTACTTCTAATCCTCAAGGTGTTATTCACAAGATGATCATATTCCTATAAAGCTAATTCTTAATACTCAGCTCTAAACTTCCACAGGGGCTTCCGTTAAAAGATCACTAGTCCTCTTCACTACTCCACTACTCTTCCTCGAGCCCTTATTACGAAGTCTTCACTAGTCCATCATTGATACTCGCATAATAACAACCACGAATTCAAGCCTATCACTCTAACTACTTCAACTATACCTTAGAATTTTCAAGCCTACTTAGCACTTCTACCTCCACCATTTAATGAGTTCTCACATAGAGTCACACCAACATACTCTTACCTATCTACTACTCATCATAAGGTTTTATCCCTATCCTCTTTCCTATATCTATCCCTATAGGACGCAAGTTTAATACCAATATGATAATAAGGATACACTCACTCCTCCTCATCTACCCTCACTTTCAGTCTACTACCATCGGCATTACTATTTAAACCGAAAGGAACTCATCATCTTCCTTTGGCGAAACCTCAAACTACTACCTCTCCATGCAAAATAAGTGCGAATACAATCAAGAACTCAAATAATCAGATATTCGAATACACATTCTCAAGGATAGACTTCAAACACAATATCTAGAGTTTAAACATTATCTGCAACATCAGTATAAGACACAAATACTATCAAGGACTTGCATATTCAACTACGCAGAGGCTGAAAAGGAACATCAGCTCAAAATTAGAACTCAACTCCATTATCATAATCTGGGAGAACGCATTCTCTCCCATCACCCATAACTCGTCTACTATCGTCAATACTTCTATCAAGACTAGAAAGTTGGATTACTCAAAGAGCTTGGAACAAAACATCATTAGCACAATTCAATCGAGAAATCTTATCTGAGAACATTCATAGATTACAATCTCTCTCATCTATCATAGAACTCAGGTCATATCTCCTTCATTATAGGACTGGAAACTCTTGGATTCAGGGGGTAAGATCAAGATAAATGAATGAATTCATCGTTTCTCATCCTCAAATTTCAGCATGAATGGGAATTAACATGATGTGTATGGGACAAGGCCATAGGTATGACAATCATGCACCAGAAAGGAATAGAGTATCACCTCAACTGAAGGGTAAAGATCGTATGAGATGGAAAAGAATTGATATCTCATCTTGATCAGCCCATCATTATCAAAGACTCAAGACCTACTCTGGTTTACCACTTCGTCATCTCCCCCTTAGATCTTAAGGTCCTCTCTCTAAATTTAGAAATCAATTTCCTCTACTAGGCTGTAAGCATATACCTCCACATGATCGGGGAATCACTATTCACAAGAATAGGCATCTTAAACTTTTCTGTCACACTATAGTTGCATAAATAAATTATCTACTAAACTCTCTTCAAAGATACCACTCTTAGATTCCTCTTGTCTCTACGGATCTCTCTATACTTTCTACCCTTATTGGTGCACATAACCACTTCCTACACCTCTTATAATCTAATCTCTTCTTTTGCCTGCTGATGCTCAACTTATGTCCTCTCGTAAACTCATTTGTATAAGACTTACACTATGATGGAAAAACTCTTCATCATCTATCCATACGCCCCAATAAACTTAGTTACTTGGGAGGACTAGGAATGCGTACATCAGCCTACTCTACATTGACAACTCAAATGTACTATCTAGATTCTAATAGCAGTCAAGGCTTAGAGCTTCACACATCTTTACACAATCATTGGTACACATCTCAAGTCTCTTCTTATCGATTGAGCTATCCTCATCTCGCTCATCTTACCTAAGGGGATCTTGTACCTTGCCTATAGCATCACTTCTTCATAAGTCAACATCTTCTTCTCGAACATATACTATGGTAAGCCTCTTAGAGAAAATCTCTAACTAAGGCTATCACTATCATCATGCTATCCCTCTCTTCACAACACTCCCCAAAATTCCAAGCTTAGGGATTATTACTACCATCTACATTACACACTTCTCTCGTATTATATCAACCTATAACTACTGGGTAATAATTTAGAAATATAGGCCTACTAAAGTCTCATAGCAAATACTTGATCCACATCCTCTCTTTACAACTCATCTATTATTTACTGATCTAGTATACATCTCCTTATTATCTAGCTAAGCTTATCACTGTATGAATCTCACGATACTCTCATGTCAAAATCATAAGCCTAGTTTAGATCTATTACCTCAGAAGTCCTCTATCTCTCCTATTTAACATCTATACTTCACCCTAGCTAAAAGAATATAAAAGTACATCAACATAGATCTCTTTCTAGTTTTGAGCATACTCTAACTCATTCAGACACTAACTCTCTCTCTCTCTCTCTCTCTCTCTCTCTCTTTATACCTCATCATGACAATCATAGGACACTTACCACTCTTTCATCGAACTTAGGGAAATCGACTCATCACCTTTACTTACCTAATAGGTACATAAATCTACGTGCAAGTCTCAATCAGCCATCACTCTTTCTATCTTTTCCCTTTCATTCCATTATCATCCTTCTAACTCTGGATGACTCAATTCTAGTCAGGGTTTATAAAACCTCACATCTCACTCTTAGGTGGTAATATTAAACTCTTTAAAGACATAAGTTTCTCTCTCATGAGTAACATTAGGAGCAAGTTTTGAGTAAGAAGGTTTGGGTGCATCTACAGCTAACTCAAATGCACGATTCATATAAGTAATAATGCACTCTTTCTAGTCAATCAACTTAGCACACTAGTTGGCTTCTCTCAAACCTAATGCAGTCTCTCTACCATTCTGATTACTTTATCGCAGGGGATTTCATCAGTAAGAGTTTGAACAATTACTGTCTCTACCACCTTGTGGATGAGGCATAGTCGAAAGGTTTAGAGCATTGCACGAATAACTATAGACTTCTTACGAAATAGCTCTATCGCACAATTTAGAATCTGAAAGAAGGGAAACAAATCCGAATTGTCTTATAGCCTCCAAATTATGGATGTGGAGCTTTTCACACCGATAATAAGGACTCTACTAGACATGGCTTCATAGACTCTCTGGGACTCTTGAATTCATGCTCTGATATCAAGTTTGTCACACCCCAGGAGGGCACCATAGACGTAATCGGCACTCAGAGACTATTGCTAGACCCCAAGCGAACCACTTGGCCTCATCACATTCATTCATTCATACATTCTACTAATCAGTAGAAGACATAAGGGAATAAATGGGAACATCATCATCTAAGTCTCAAAATAATATTATACTAAAAGGCTAGTAGGAAGAACTAGCTCACAATCTTACATCAACATTCGGTTCTAGTCTATAAAGCCTCAATTGCAATCATGTGGTGCCAATGACAAACCCATGGTTACCTCAATCAAAATAAAGCTAATAAGTGTCTAACTCTAAAGCAAGATGAAATAAATATAATGAATCCTCCGAAGTAGGGGAGGCTCACCAATCAGCTGAATGTCGCAAATCCTCAACCATACACCTGTTGACAATTTGTAAATCTTGTATCTACATCATGAAATGATACAGTCCCAATGGAAGACATTAGTAAGTGGAATGTACTAGTATGTAAAATATCTAAGTAAAATCGAAACAGGTAGAATAATATGAAACAATATCAACTCAGAAAGATAACCAATCAAAAAGTGAAATGTCTATCTAAAGCAAGAATAAAGAGTAGACAATGACTCATCAACATCAATCAAGACTCATACCATCAACTCAACATTAGAGTACTATTAGTGGGAAGCCTATCTAGGAGATTCTCTAACCTACAACCATCACCTATAAATCGTTGATCATACAGCGAAAGCGATGTCGTTGCCACACCCGTCCAATATCTTGCACGGGAGAGGATGTGTTTATCAGTGGATCCATAAATCTATTAACTCCTCTTTTAGGACTGAGGAAACATCCGGTTTCATGGTCCAATCCTTTCCTACGCTAGCCATGTAGTTAATGAATGCGAGTGGGACTCACTCTTACTCATTTCGGTGCTCAATACACCTTCCAGGACTCAACATGCTCATAAGCTGTCAAACGATTCTTGTAGGATGAATCTTGAGGATGGGATTTCCCTCTAGGTGAGTTCGCTTATGACCGTGTTGAGCATCCTACTCAAATGATAAAAGCATGGGATTTCCCTCCCATGTGCCACATAAGCTAACTCACCTTGAGGATGAATCTTGAAAGATAATCCTAACTTGATGACTTTCTTGATATTTCTTGAGCGTTTATGTTTAAGAGTGAAGGGACAGAGTTTTGATTAAGAAAACTGATGTTTTATGCATTTTGAGACCTTAAATGGATTCCCCAAAGGTTTTAGGATAAAATTAACCTCAAAATAAAAAGAAAAAAAACGTCATTGCTCATCTAGTGAGGGTCCACGTGGCACTCCCAGGGCGAACCTTCAGACAACTCTGCACTCCTTCACTAAAATGGTTATAACTTTCTATTCTGAACTCTGATTAGGGCGAAATTAAATGTGTTGGAAAGCTAATTTAGATATCTTCAATTTGATATATTATGGGTTACCTAACTTATTATACTTTAGGAGATAAGGTCATTTGACGTTGACCCTTCTATCTACTCATACAAAAACTTAGTTAGTAGAAATTCTTTTGACTTGGCTTGATGTAAAGGATCCCTTATATTCATTTATTGAACTTAGGAGGGATTGTGAAATGACCGGGATGCCCTTCAAAGTAAAATAATTATTTTTAAAAAAATAGAAAGCATGTCCGCATTCCAGGCGTGTCGTGCCTTGGGCGCGCACAGTCATTATTTTTCATTTTGGATCGAAAAATTATTTTTTGATCTAATGGCTCTAAAATTCGAACGAGATCATTCTCCCACTCAATTTTTCGTGCTGATCGCAAATTCTGTCTTGGATTTTCCGTTGGAACTTGGGAAGACATGTTATGCATGCGATTCCATTCTGGGGTATTTCAGAAATTTCACGGGGTGTTACAATATTATTCCACAATCTATATGTATGTTCATTGATGATTTATCTGCATTTTTATTAGCTTCAATTTTTGCTTGTTTGTGTATTTGCTTGGAAGCAACGTATGTGTTTATTTAATAATTGAAGAAGCTTTCAGAATACCACTCTACAGTCCCTACCCAAAGAAGTTATAATATTGGTATTCAATATAAATTACAACATTCAAATATAAGACCCGAGTTATTGAAATTAATATGTTCATTCTCTTGCTAAAAGTCTTAAACAAATATATGGTAAGTAAAATATTTTATTATTTGAATTATATCATAACAGAAAATGTGAACATATTAATTATTATTCATATTGAGGTAGGAGGTGGACGTGAATTTACGACTCAATGATAAAGGAAAATATTTTTTTCATGAATTATCAATATGGTTGTGGTGCAGTGGTGAGATTGCTTCTTTCTTAATAAGTGGTCTCTGGTTCGAGCCCTGAGTATGAAGAAACTCCTGTTGGAGCTCTAACCTTAAATGGATACTGAAGGCCCTCACAAATATTATTTAAAAATCTCTTCTTCAGATGAAATCGACTTTTCACCATTTTTCTTTAAATTATTATTCAATTATATCTATAACATTAATTTTTAAAATACATGGAAAGAAGTGAAAAAATAAGAAACTTTAGCCATGGAAAGACTCTTAAATCTTCCTTATTTGAATCAAGAAAATCCGCTACAGTTGCTAAGGAAAATTACAATTTACCATGAGTTCTAATTAGTGATAGAATCTTTATATATAGAACCTTTATAAACAAAATAAGAAACTCTAGCCATGGAAAACTCCTAAATCTTTCTTATTTTAATTTAACATGAGTTCTAATTAGTGATAGAATCTCTATATATAGAAACTTTATAAATAAATAATTTGCCAAAATTAGTGAATTATTTATCTTTAAGTTCATAATTAAATTTAATTTTCCTATGTGACATTTCTTATCAAATAAGGTACACGCTGTGATCATGTGCAACGCGCGTACAACAAGACTAGTTATTTAAAAAATGGTAAATCACAATTTTGTTAGTGAATATTGGTTTCCCTATTTTTTAGGACTCTTTTCAGGATTTCCTATTTTTTGAGCATTTTTTGACGTTTTTTAAGCAAATTTTAAAAAACTATTTTTCACTTTTTTTTTGCTAATTTTTTTATTTTATTTTATTTTATTTTTTTTACATTTTTTGATGACTTTTCTCCCTATTTATTAAACTCGTTTTGGGAACTTCTTCCGCCTATTTTTTAAATCGTTTTTCCAGACTTTTTTTTTAATTTAATAGTTTTTAGGACGTTTTAGAGTCTTCTGAGAAATAGTTAAACTTTTGACTCTTTATTATCTGAATCAAATCTATTTTAATTGAAAA